>AWOL01S0007948.1:95528-149514 GCA_000715115.1 Nicotiana otophora | reverse complement strand
TCATACGAATTGTATAAAGCTTCTGCTTCAGGTAAAGTCTATTTTCCACCGTCCTTTCCATATATAAAGTTTTCAATTTTTTCCACATGCCTTTAGCTGTGGTTTCAATAGAAACTTCACGTAAAACCTCATTTGAGAGATTTAAAATGATACCTGCTTTTGCCCTTTTGTCTATGACGACAAACTCCTCATCCGTCATTTTTCCGGCTTCTTCTCCTTTCCTTGCAACGCCAAGTCTAAGCCATCCTGAATTAGGATAGCTTCCATCTTTAATTACCACATTTCGAAGTTTGCACTTTCGGTCAAATTTCTCAACATAGGTCTTTGTTAGAGTCATATTGGCTACTGAAATAAACCCGGTTAGATCCAGCTCTGATACCAATTTGTTAGGATCAGGAACCCGGGTAGTGCGGAAATAGCCAAACAACGGTATAATGGCAATAACAAAGACAATGAGAGTTGATAACAACGGCAATTAAAGTAGATAAAGAAGACACAAACTTAACGTGGTTCGGTCAAAGTGATCTACGTCCACAAGCGGAGATGAGCAATTTACTATAACAATAAGAGTACAAAAGAGAGTACAAATTTAGAGTAAACACTCTAATTAATCCCAAATACCCTAAGAGAATAACCTCACAAGATCACTCCAAAGAAAGGGTTCGCACAAGTGCTTCTCAACACTAACTCTCATACAAAACGCTCTTAATAAAGGAAGAAAGGAAGAAACAAGAATTGAAGACAAGTCTTGTTGGTGTATCTACAAATGAGGAGAAACTCCTCTATTTATAGCAAGAAATCCTTAGCTTAATAATAGATATTATGTCATGGCAAATGTCATGATCCACAAATTTATTATAATGGATATTATGTCATGGCAAATATTATAAAAAATTGACCATATTACAGTTGACTTGTTATACATTGCAAATGACCAGTAATTATAGAATCATTTCTAAATATTAGGATCCACTTCCCATTTGCATAATTAAGAAAAGTTCACCACCATGTTTGGAAATTGCGACCTTCTTGCTGTTGGATCTCTACATTTGAACAGTAATAATAAAATGAACGCCGTTGAGATGATATTACAGATAAAACTTCAGGCGTTACAACATAAAAAACAACCTCCTCCTGCAAAAGAAGAGAAAATTAGCTTTAAGGAATCAAATGTCACTTCCATTTGCCTCGTCATCGGGAGGAAGCTAACAAAATAAACCTTAATAATGATAAATCAGAGGACAAAAAAAATTATACTAAAAAAGACATAATATACTTTAATATAATTTGATCAATTGACTTACATATCATAAAACTAATATAAAAGAAAGTATAAAAGTTATTGAGAGAAAAATCTCCCCCTAAAACAAGATTCTTTTAACGACATATTGTGGATGATTTTGGATTGTTGTTGTGTGAAGGAGGGATCCTCAACTTATAAATATACAAAGCTTCTCCTCCAAAAAAAGTATTAGTCAAATATGATACATTTTTCTTTTAGGAAAAGTAACAATCGATTATGGTAAACAATTTTCCTTTTCTTCAAAAAAGGGTAAAATTCAATATGGTAAAAAAATCAGGACAAACCGTAACAGTCCATTTTCTTTCTACCACGGCAAGCAGTGGCTAGGTCTCCTGAAAATAATACAGAGCAATCTTCTGTTTTTATAATGTTTATACTATATGTTGAATCCCTTTGACTTTCTGTATATTTACTTCTTTATACTTTTACCTACCTTAGTAAAAATTCTGGCTCAACCGCTAACTAGGCGCGAGCTATATAAACACAAAGATAAATATCCAACAATGTTGTTTAGATAGAGCACCGGTCTTCTACGGGCATAATATAGTTAGTGTTATCAAAATTGAGAAAAAACGTTATCCTTCTTCTTTCTATGTGACTGACAACTATAGAGACAAGACAATATGGAGTAATAGTATCTGCTAAAGCAAACAGCTAAAGCACCTATGTTGTGGACTCTGCAGAAAACTTAATGGAAAAAATCAATTATGAAGTTCTGAGACTTAAGGTGGAAGGTCAGCATCAATATCTTGAGGAAAATAAGCAACTAACTGGTAAGTGACTTCAATTTGTGCTTGAGTGTTGACTTTTTAATTTACATAAAAGAGAAGTTGGAAGGCATCATTGAAACATTGGAGGATTTGGAAAAGCAAATTGGTAGGTAGAATGAATTGGTTGACCGTTTAATGGCTATTGATGCAAATGAAAAACATTTGACTATTATTTCTATTGTTGGGATTGGCAAAACAACACTTGCTAAATATGCTTACAATGATGAGAAGGTGAAAGAACATTTTGAGTTGAAAGCTTGGATATGTGCATCTCAACCATATGATACTCCCAAAATCAAATCCTCAAACGTCAACAAAAGTTAACTCGGGTCCACATAGTCAAAATTCGAGTCAAACAGGTAGATCCCGATTATCCATAATCCCACGAGTATAAATATGTGATTAGATTCGAAAATCAAGTCCAAATCGACTCCCAAATTCTCAATTTTCACTCTCTTAAGTTGTAGACAACATAATTTTTTCTTTAAGAAAATCCAAGTTTTAGGCGTAACAATCCATGGAGATTCAAGATATAAGCCAAATCCAAGTGAAAACTGCTTACCTCCAATGTAGTAATGAATTTTCTCTCTAAAATCTCCACCTCTCGAAGTCTAGGGTTCAAAATATGAAATAATCAGTAAAATTCCGGAATTATAACACATAAATTTGCTTAGTGATACCTTTCGCGAACACGACCACTGCCTCACGTTCGCGAAGTACAAAAATCCAACATCCTCAATTAATCCTTCGCGGATGCGGCCTCTAGCCCGCGAATGTCATGAACAACTCCATAGGCCAACACGAACATGGTCACCTTCCTGCGAACGCGAAGGCCCAACACCTGACCGTCCCCAACCAGCCTCATTCCTTCGCGAACGCGATGCACCAGTCGAAAACGCAAGCCAATCTACCTCACTCAATGCGAACGTGTCTTCCACAGCCGCGAATACAGAGAAGATAATCCTGCCTAGCTCAAAAGCACTCCGCGATCGCAATCCAACCTCCGCGATCGCGAAGAAGGGCCTCACCCCAGCAAAAATCTGCAACTTTCAATAATGCTCCGGGGTTTTCAGAACTCACCCGAGCCACTCATGACCCCGGTTCAATCACATCAACAAGTCTATAAATACTAGTCGGGCCTATCCAAAGCCTCCAAATACATACGACAACATCACAATAATGAATCAAAGGTCAAAACATAAATTGAACTTCTCTTAGGTTTAAGAACCTTCAAACTTCAAACTAAGCGTCTGATTCAAACCTACCAAATCCGGAATGAACCCAAATTTTACACATAAATTCCAAATAACAAAAAAATATCTACTCCAACTTTCAGAAATACAATTCGAATCTGACATCAACAAAATCAACCCTTAGGAACTCTCCAAACCTTTAAATTGCCAACTTTTAGCAAATAGCGCCAAAACATCCTAGGAAGCTCCAAATCTGAATTTACGCCTCAGTCCAAAATCACCATACGAACCTATTGGAACCATCAAATTATCAATCTGAGGTCGTTTACACAAAAGTCAAACCTTGGTCAACTCTTATAACTTAAGCTTCCAACAAAGGAACTATGTGTTCCAATTTACTCCAAAACCTTTCCGAAACCAAATCAATCATCCCCGCAAGTCACAAAACAACAATCAAATATATAAGAAGCATCAAATGGAGAAACGAGGCTCAAATACACAAAAACGACCGGCCGGTCGTTACAATTCCGGTTATTTTTTTGTTTTTGTTTATTTATTATATTTTGACGGTTTTAGATATATGTGTTGATTTGTGATAGTCAATTAATTAAAAATAGAAAAGTTAAGCTAGAAGTGATTAAAACTAATTAATGAGAATTTTGCTCCAAGATGCAAGAAATATATTAATTTATGAAGGGATTAGCCAGCTTTTAACGGACATTCTCGGGAGGATTAAAAAAGGAGGATCATGATTCTACCAACTGCTCTTGAAACGGATTAGATATAAATGGATATACTATACTAAAATTCTTACTAGTATTTTTGTTAAAAGTCTCATGACTTATACAATAAGATTTTGATGAGGTAAAATCATTTTACATCTTTAGATACGTGTGAAAAAGTTCCTTTGAGAATATGGGCAATGGGGATTTTTATCCCTTTTCTTGATTTCTAGTAATGGACCAGTTTAAAGTTTTTGCAAGTACTATATTATTCTAGTAGGTAGAGTCGGAACTTGAAGTTTATGAGGGTTTTAAATTGATAGTTTGTCAATATTTAATGTGTCACGACCCAAAACTTAGTCTGTCATGATGGCGCCTAACATGGTACTAGGCAAGCCGACACTTCAAAATACTTCCAACACTTTTAAATGAAAAATAAGAATAACACAAGTTTAAATCATCAAAACTCTCAAAAACTGGATAGAAAGTCAAAACCCAATACGAAAATTCCCAACATCGGGACGTCACTGAGTATATGAGTGTCTATACAACACATGTCTAGAAATGATGTCTATAAAAGACAAACTACATACATAAAGCTAAAAGATAGGGAAGGAGAGACAAGGTCTGTAAACGCCGGGCAGCTACCTTGGAATTTCCAAACGATCAAGTTGTACAAAGAGATCAACACCCACCGTATCCGAAAATACCTGGATCTGCATACGAAGTGCAGCGTGTAGCGTGAGTACAACCAAATTTATAAGTAACAAGACTAAATAATGGACTGAAAGTAGTGACGAGCTTTACGGATATAGTTCAATTACAGAAATTACAAGATAAAAAGATAGGCATGCTTTCAAGTTTAGCAGTTAAACTCAGTGCAATTAAAATAGATCAATTTTGAATGATATGAGGAATACGAACTCTCTATATCTACATGCCAATGTACATGCTGTATGTAATGCACCACACTAGAAGCTTCGTGCACTCACACTTTCGGAATACTCAATCACTCAGTATTGTATATGGCCAGTCCAGCCCAAGGAAGATCCATCCCAAGAATATATATATATATATATATATATATATATATATATGACAGTCAATCACTCAGTACTGTATAAGGCCAATCCAGCCCAGGAAAAATCCATCCCTAAATATAAATGATTCGGGTAAGATTCATGCCCAAGGAAGATCCATCCCTCAATATAAATTAACTGCGCTTACTGTGGGTTTGCAGACTCCGGAGGGGCTCCTTCAGCCCAAGCGCTATAACAGGCCAATCATTGCACAAATCAATAAAATATGTTGCGGCGTGCAGCCCGATCCCATAATATCCGCAAAAAATCAGGCCCTCGGCCTCACTCAGTCATCAACCTCTCCGATCTCTCGGGCTCTCAGAAATCATGATAATCAGCCCAAATAACAATGATATAATGTATCAATAATGAACAATAGAGACTGAGATGTAATATGCAAGTAAAACTGTGACTGAGTACAAAACAGTATTTAAGCAGATATTTCAACATGTCACGACCTCTGTGAATCCCTGCAGTGCCAAAATATAGTATAAACATGATTTATAGTTCAATATCTATAAAACTTGGAGAATATATGGATAACAACAGATTTTTCAACTATTCAGTTCCATGGAATTGACCAAGTCATAATTCCTACGGTGCACGCCCACATGCCCGTCTCCTAGTATGTGTGTCACCTCAAAACCAATCACATGATACATATTACGGGGGTTTCATACCCTCAAAATCAAATTTAGAACTATTACTTACCTAAAACTGTGCAAATCCCTACTCCAACACGCTCTTGCCTCGTGAATCGGCCTCCAAATGCCTCGAATCTAGCCACAGACAGTTCGATACAATCGACACGAGCTAAAGGATTTAATTCCATAAGAAAAACACTAAGTTATTAATCAGAATTCAAAAATCGATTCAAAAGCCAGTCCCCAGACCCACATCTCGAAATCCAATAAAAGTCACAAAACCTAAAAGCCCATCTAACCACGAGTCCAACCATACCAAATTTATCAAAATCCGATACTAAATCGCCACCCAAAATCCCAAATCAAACTCTCCAAATTCCTAGCCTTAAATTCCCAAATTTCACCTTAAATACACACAAACTAGGTGGGTAATTCAATGGGGAAACAAGATTATTGATTAAAAATTAACACAAGTCACTTACCTCAAGAAACCCCTCGAAAATCCTGTCAAAAATCGCTCAATCGCGAGCTTGAAATGTTCAAAATGAAGAAAAATCGCGAACCCTTGAATTCAAGGTTCTGTCCAGCCTTTTCGCTCATGCATAAACTTAACCACATCTGCAGTTCCGCTTTTGCGGAAAATCCATCGCTTCTGTGATCCCTAGTCCGCATCTGCGATCACGTAGGTGCGGAAATTTCCCTCGCACCTGCGGCCACTGCCCCATTCTCTCATTTCCTCTTCTGCGTTGCCATGCTCGCTTCTGCGAGCTCGCATCTGCGATCACAAATCCACAAGAGCGATTACACCAACAGACTCCCAGCTTCAGCAATGCACTAAGTCTCATTTTCGATTCGTTGACCATCCGAAATCAACCCGAGGCCGCCCGGGACCTCAACCAAACATACCAACAAGTTCTAAAACACGATACGAACTTAGTCGAGCACTCAAATCACTTCACAAAACATCCAAACATGAATCGCACCCCAACTCAAGCCTATTGAAACTAAGAAAATTCGAACTTCTACAAACGACGCTGAAACCTACCAAATCACGTTCGATTGACCCTAAATTTTACACACAAGTCACAAATGATACCACAGACCTATTCTGACTCCCGAAACTCCAATCCAAGCCGGTAACCACAAAGTCCACTCTCAGTCAAACTTTCAAATTTCCAACTTCCGCCATTTCAAGCCTAATACCACTACGGACCTCCAAATCATAATCCGGACACGCTCCTAAGTCCAAAATTACCTAACGAAGCTAACGAAACCATAAAAACTCTATTTCGGAGCCGTTTACACGTAAGTCAACATCCGACCAACCTTTTCAACTTAAGCTTTCAACCTTAAGACGAAGTGTCTAAATTCATTCCAAAACCTCTCTGGACCAAAACCTCTCCGGACCCGGCCAACCTTTTCAACTTAAGCTTCCAACCTTAAGAAGAAGTGTCTAAATTCATTCCAAAACCTCTCCGGACCCTAACCGACTATCCCGACATATCACATAACAGATATAAAGCATCAAATGAGCAGTAAATGGGGGAACGTGGCTACAACTCTCAAAACGACCGGCTACGTCGCTACATCCTCCCTCTCTTATACAAACGTTCATCCTCGAAAAAGTCTACAAAACGTACCTGGAGTCTCAAATAAGCGTGGATATCTGCTCCACATCTCCCGCTTGGTCTCCCAAGTAGCCTTCTCAACTGGATGACCTCTCCACCACACCTTCACTGAAAATATGTTCTTTGACCTTAACCTTTGAACCTGCCGATCTACAATGGCCACCGGCTCCACATCATAAGTCAAATCACCAACCAACTAAACCGTGCTAAAATCCAAAATATGAGACGGATTGCCGACATACTTCCGGAGCATAGAAACATGAAATACTAGATGCACACTCGACAAACTAGGTTGTAAGGCAAGGTTGTAAACCACCTCTCCGACCCTCTAAAGTACCTCGAACGGCCCAATATACCGAGGGCTCAACTTTTCCTTCTTCCCGAACCTCATAACACTCTTCATGGGTAAAACCTTGAGCAGTACCTTCTCCCCAACCATGAAAGCAACATCACGAACCTTCCTATCGGCTTAATTCTTCTGTCTAGACTGCGCGGTCCGAAGCCGATCATGAATCAATTTAACCTTTTCCAAAGCATCCTGAACCAAGTTAGTACCCAATAGCCTAGCCTCACCCGGCTCAAACCAACCCACCGGAGATCGACACTATCTCCCATACAAAGCCTCATATGGAAATATCTGAATGCTCGACTGATAGCTGTTGTTGGAGGCAAACTCTACAAGCGACAGAAACTGATCCCAAGAACCCTCGAAATAAATGACACATGTACGTAGCATGTCCTCCAATATCTGAATAGTGCACTCGGAATGTCCGTCCGTTTGAGGGTGAAATGTTGTACTCAACTCAACCTGGGTTCCCAACTCTCGCTGCACAGCTCTCCAAAACTGTGATGTAAACTGTGTGCCCCGATCTGAAATGATGGACACTAGCACACCGTGTAGGCGAACAATCTCGCGGATGTAAATCTCAGTCAACTACTCTGAAGAATAAGTAGTCCCAACTTGAATGAAGTGCGCGGACTTGGTCAGCCGATCCACAATCACCCAAATGGCATCAAACTTCTTCGAAGTCCGTAGGAGCCCAACTACAAAATCCATGGAGATTCGCTCCCATTTCCACTCTAGAATCTCTAGCCTCTGAAGCAATCCACTTGGTCTCTGATGCTCTTACTTCACCTGCTGACAGTTAAGGCACCGAGCTATAAATCTCATTATATTCTTCTTTATTCTTCTCTACCAATAATGTTGTCCCAAGTCCTTATACATCTTCGAAGCACCTGGATGAATGGAATACCGCAAACTGTGGGCCTGCTCAAGAATCAACTCATGTAGCCCATCTACATTAGGCATACAAATTCGAGCCTGCATCCTCAACACCCCATCATCCTTAATAGTGACGTCTCTGGCATCACCGTGCTGTGTCCTTAAGAATAAGCAAATGAGGATCATCATACTGGCGCACTCTAATGTGATCATATAAGGAAGACCGAGAAACCACACAAGCTAGAACACGCCTGGGCTCCGAAACATCTAATCTCACGAACTTGTTGGCCAAGGCCTGAACATCAACTGCAAGAGGTTTCTCACCAACAGGAATGAATGCAAGGCTACCCATACTCACCGCCTTTCTACTCAAGGCATCGGCCACCACATTGGCCTTCCCGTAATGATACAGAATGATGATATCATAATCCTTTAGCAGCTCCAACCATCTCTGCTGCCTTAAATTTAGATCCTTCTGTTTGAACAAGTGTTGGAGACTCCGGTTATCCGTAAATACCTCACAAAACACACCGTAGAGATAATGCTTTCAAATCTTCAATGCATGAACGATGGAAGCTAGCTTCAAATCATGAACAAGGTAGTTCTTCTCATGGGGCTTCAACTGACGCAAACGTAAGTAATCACTCTACCTCCCTGCAATAAGACACACCCAATACCGATCCGAGAAGCATCACAATACACTGTATAAGAGCCTAAAGCTGAAGGCAAAACTAGAACTGGAGCTGTGGTCAGGGCAGTCTTGAGATTCTGAAAGCTCTCCTCACACTCATTCGACCACCTGAAAGTAGCACCCTTTTGGGTCAGTTTGGTCAAGGGCGATGCAATAGATGAGAAACCCGCCACGAAACAACGATAATAACCGGCCAAGCCGAGAAAGCTCCGAATCTCCTTAGCTGAGGACGACCTGGGCCAACTCTGAATCGCCTCTATATTTTTTGGATCTATCTGAATCCCTCGCTGGATACCATGTGCCCCAAGAACGCCACAGAACAAAGCCAAAACTCACAATTGGAGAACTTGGCATAAAGCTTCTCCTCCCTTAATCGCTGCAACACAATCCTCAAATGCTAGGGATGTTCTTCCTGGCTATGAGAGTACAACAGGATATCATCAATGAATACTATGACAAACGAGTCGAGATAAGACTGAAATACACTGTTCATCAGATGCATGAATGGTGATGGGGCATTGGTCAGCCCAAAAGACATCACAAGGAACTCATAATGACCATAACGGGTCCTAAATGCTGTCTTTAGAATATCCGAGTCCCAAATCTTCAATTGGTGATAGCCTGACCTCAAATCAATCTTAGAGAACACTCTCGCTCCCTGAAGCTAGTCAAATAGATCATCAATGCGTGGAAAAGGATACTTTTTATTGATTGTAACTTTGTTCAACTGCCTATAGTCGATGCACATCCGTATAGTACCATCCTTCTTCTTCACAAACAGAACCGGTGCACCCAGGGTGACAAAATAGGCCTAATAAACCCCTTATCAAGAAGTTCCTGAAGCTGTTCTTTCAATTCCTTCAACTCAGCTGGTGCAATACGATACAGAGGAATAAAAATGGGCTGAGTGCCTGGCACTAAGTCAATACCAAACCTGCAGAAAACACATTCGGAAACTCTCGCACCACCGAAACAGAATCAATAGTAGGAGTATCAACACTAACATCCCTCACAAAGGCCAAATAAGATAAACAACCCTTCCCAACCATCCGTTGGACCTTCAAATATGAAATCACTCTACTGGGAACATAGTCTAGAGAACCTCTCCACTCGGTCCTTGGCAACCCCAGCATCGCTAACGTCACGGGCTTAGCATGACAATACAGAACAACATGACATGCAGGCAGCCAATCCATACCTAAGATCACGTCGAAATCAACCATACTAAGCAATAAGAGATCAACTCTAGTTTCCAATACCCTAACAATCAGTACACACGACCGTTATACACAATCCACAATAATGATGTCGCCCACTGGTGTAGATATATGAACAAATGAAACTAAGGACTCATGGGGCATATTCAGATAATGAGAAAAATACGATGATACATACAGATAAGTTGAACCAGGGTCAAATAATACAGAAACATCCATGTGGAATACTGAGACAATACTTGTGATCACTGCATCTGAAGCAACAATGTCTGGCCTGGCAGGAATAGCATAGAATCGGGCCTGACCACCACTTGATCGGCCTTCCCCTCTATTGCGACCTCTTCTGACTGAGCCCCACCCCGAGCTGGTTGGGCGGGTGGTGAAGTAATTGGTGTTGAAGTCATCGACTGACTCCTCTAATGAGCTAGACCTCCCGAAATGCGGGGGCAATATCTCTTTATGTGACCCAAATCTCCACACTCAAAATAACCCCTCTCTGAAAATAGCGGCAAGCACTGAGGCGGACCCCAAGAACTAGAATACCCTCTAGAAGCACACAGTGCAGATGAACCCTGAACTGAAGGAGCACGGGATAATCTCTGAGCTAGAAGGGCACTAAGAGATGACTGGCTCTGACGAGCAGTGTATGAACCATGGCTGGATGATGCACCACGGTGAACTGGACGAGCCATCTGAGCGGGCCTATAAGGATGACCCTGCTATGGTAAGGTTGTCACCCAGAATGAACACCACTAGGACCACCCGAACCTCGAGGCCTCTTGGCCTCCCTCTCCTCATGATCCTGACTACGGACCATCTCTATCTGCCGAGCAATATCGACCACATCGTCGAAAGTAGCACCAGATACCCTCACCCTAATCATAAGCAACTGCAACTGATATATGAGTCCATCAATGAACCTCTTAATCCTCTCTCTATCTGTGGGAACCAATCAAACTGCGTGACGGGCCAACTCGGAAAATCTCATCTCGTAGTGAGTCATAAATATGCCATCCTGGCGTAGCTGCTCAAAATCTGTGTGCAGCTCCTCCCTGCGAGACTGTGACATGAACTTCTCCAAGAAGAGAACTGAGAACTCATGCCATGTAAGTGGTGCTGCACCGACTGGTCTGCGCCTCTCATAAGCCTCCCACTATCTGAAGGCAGCCGAGTAAACTGAAAAGTAGTGAATGAGACCCAACTGGTCTCCAGAATACCTGATGTGTGAAGAATTCGCTGGCATATATCAAAAAGGTCCTGGGAATCCTCAAACTCGGCCCCACTGAATACTGGAGGCTGGAACCTCCTAAATCTCTCCAGTCTTCTCTGCTTATCATCAATCATAATAGGACCCCCTAGGCCTGAGTAACTGCAACCGGATAGGCTGGTAGTACCCCCGGTGTCTGAAGTTCCTGCATCACCTGCTCTGGTGTATGGGCAGCGGGAGTCTGAGTACCTCCCCCAGCCTTAGAAGTGGCTGTTGTGGCTGGAACAGAGACCGCCTGAGCAAGGCTGGTGCACACTGTCAAAATCTTAGCCAAAGCCCCCTGAAGGCCTGGAATCACAATGGACACAACTGTTGCCTGAACTGGCCCCGCTGGCTCAACCACATCCTGAACCTGCTCCTGAGCTGGAGCAACTGGTGCATCTGCAGGTGCTGCTCTAGCTGTTGTACGAGCTGCACCTCTACCCCTACTGCGACATCGGCCTCTCGTGGACTTAGCTGGTAATACTGGTGGCTGGTCGTCCTGTACGGTAGCACATATCCTCACCATCTGTGAGAGAATAGAACAACAAAAGTTTAATGATCGGAATCAAAAAATGTGCACGACGAGAATACAAGAATGTGAAGTTTCCTAAGGGTTCGAAAACCTCTCAAAGATAAGTACAGACGTCTCCGTACCGATCCACAAGACACTACTAAACCTGCTCAAGACTTGTGAGACCTATGTAGCCTAGGCTCTAATACCAACTTGTCACGATCCAAAACCTAGCCTGTCATGATGCCGCCTAATGTGATACTAGGCAAGCCGACACTTCAAAATACTTCCAACACTTTTAAATGAAAAATAAGAATAACATAGGTTTTAATCATCAAAACTCTTAAAAACTGGATAGAAAGTCAAAACCCAATAAGGAAATTCCCAACATCGGGGTGTCACTGAGTACATGAGCGTCTATACAACACAAGTCTAGAAATACTGTCTATGAAAGACTAAAACTAAATACATAAAGTTGAAAGATAGGGAAGGAGAGACAGGGTCTGCGAACGCAGGGCAGCTACCTTGGAATCTCTAAGCGATCAAGTTGTGCAAAGATATTAACACCCACACGAAGTGCAAGGTGTAGCGTGAGTACAACCAACTTAGTAAATAACAAGACTAAATAATGGACTGAAAGTAGTGACGAGCTTCACGAATATAGTTCAATTACAGAAATTACAACATAGAAAGATATGCATGCTTTCAGGTTCAGCAGCTAAACTCAGTGCAAGTAAGATAGATAAATTCTGAATGATACGAGGAATACGATCTCTCTATATCTACATGACAATGTACATGCTGTATGTAATGCACCACACTAGAAGATTCGTGCACTCACACTTTCGGAATACTCAATCACTCAGTACTATATATGGCTAGTCCAGCCCAGGGAAGATTCATCCCAATTATATATATATATATATATATCGACTGACAGTCAGTTACTCAGTACTGTATAAGGCCAATCTAGCCCAGGGAAAATCCATCCCTAAATATAAATGATTCAGACAAGATCCATGCCCAGGGAAGATCTATCCCTCAATATAAATCACACGACAGATATTACAGGGTTTCATACCGTCAGAACCAAATTTAGAACTATTACTTACCTCAAACCGTGCAAATCCCTACTCCAACACGCTCTTGCCTCGTGAATCGGCTTCCAAATGCCTACTCGAATCTTGCCACAGACAGTTCGATACAATCAACACGAGCTAAAGGATTTAATTCCATAAGAAAAATACTAAGTTATTAATCTAAAGTCAAAAGTCGATTCAAAAGCCCACCTGGGCCCACGTCTCGAAATTCGATAAAAGTCACAAAACCTGAAAGCCCATCTAACCACGAGTCCAACCATACCAAATTTATCGAAATCCGATACCAAATCGCCACCCAAAATCTCAAATCAAACTTTCCAAATCCCTAGCTTCAAATCCCCAAATTCCACCTTAAATATACATAAACTAGGTGGGAAAGTCAAAGGCGAAACAAGATTATTGATTAAATATTAACACAAGTCATTTACCTCAGGAAACCCCTCGAAAATCCTCTCAAAAATCGCTCAATCGCGAGCTTGAAATGTTCTAAATGAAGAAAAATCGCGAACCCTTGAATTCAAGGTTCTGTCCAGCCTTTTCGCTCCTGCGGAAACTTAACCGCATCTGCAGTTCCGCTTTTGAGGAAAATCCATCGCTTCTGCGATCCCTAGTCCGCATCTGCAATCACGCAGGTGCGGAAATTTCCCTCGCACCTGCGACCACTGCCCCATTCTCTCCTTTTCGCTTTTGCGCTGCCATGCTCGCTTCTGCGAGATCGCACCTGCGATCACAAATCCGTAGGAGCGATTACACCAGCAGACTCCCAGCTTCAGCAATGCACTAAGTCTCATTTTCGATCCGTTGACCATCCGAAATCAATCCTCCCCCCCCTCCCCCCTCCTCCCCAAAAAAAAAATATACCAACAAGTCCTAAAACAGGATACGAACTTAGTCGAGCCCTCAAATCACCTCACACAACATACAAACACGAATCACACCCCAACTCAAGCCTATTGAAAGTAAGGAAATTCCAACTTCTACGAAGGACGTTGAAACCTATCAAATCACGTCCGATTGACCACAAAATTTACACACAAGTCATAAATGAAACCACAGACCTATTCCAACTCCCGAAACTCCAATCCAAGCCCGGTAACCACAAAGTCCACTCTCAGTCAAACTTTCAAATTTCCAACTTCTACCATTTCAAGCCTAATACCACTACGGACCTCCAAATCATAATCCAGACACGCTCCTAAGTCCAAAATCACCTAACAGAGCTAACGGTACCATCAAAATGCAATTCGGAGCCGTTTACACATAAGTCAACATCCGGTGAACCTTTTCAACTTAAGCTTCCAACCTTAAGACGAAGTGTCTAAATTCATTCCAAAACCTCTCCGGACCTGAACCGACTATCCCGACAAGTCACATAATAACTATAAAGCACAAAATGAATAGTAAATGGGCGAACGGGGCTACAACTCTCAAAACTACCGGCCGGTCGTTACATAATGAATTTTTTAAGTCAACTAAAGGGTTTGGGCCAAAGCCTTCTGAGTTTGGGAATCCCACAAGTTGTACTCTAACTCCGCAAATATATATTGTTATTTCTCTATTACGTATCATGGAATTAAATATGAAATCTCAAATAACTGTTCAAAAACTATAAATATTTGATAAGTACAGTTACATATAATGAAAATGATCCTCAAGAATTATTCATCACGGGGTAATTTAATTATTTTATGGTAATCTAGGCAAAGAACATAACATAGTAAAACTTAATATTCTCATTACATAACATATTAAAACTTAATATTCTGTTTAATTAACATATTAGTAAAAATAAATTACTTATTTGCATGGAATGCTTTGAAGCTTTTTAGTTATAACTGATAGGAGCAGTGTTAGAATGTTGTGAACTTGGTGATGCACACATAATATGAATTTATCCTTCGATAACAATAATGTTGTCAGATTTATTTATGATAATATCGTGGACGCAAGATTTGGGATTCATTTGGTTCAAAATTTAAGTAAGCACTTTAATAATTATTTGTTACAAAAGTTTTACTAACTTGTAGTGGCATTGTTTTAATTTATAAACTTAACGCCTCTTGTTTGTTTCATTACAGGAAGATCAATGGATGATTAACATGGCACACATGAACATATTGAGGACACTGTGGAGGTAAATGATTCTGCAGAACCAAGTTAGAAAAAAAATTAAGTTAAAATTAGATGTGTGGCTTTACTTCAAAAAATAATTGTCGCTAAATATGGATTTGAAAGGGCTGCATATAAAAGGTGTAAGAAACCATTTAAGGTTGGTTAACTCTAGGACCCAAAGGTAAAAACTATGGAACATCACATTTGCATCGTCATAAATATCAGTGTCCAATACTTAACGTTCATGATTTGGGTCAAATGTTCTTTAATCGAGAAGGTAAAATAGAATCTAGAAAAATTGATCAATGGATACACTGTAGTATGCCTCCACCTCTACCTCTGCCCTTACCCTGGCCCCTACCCCTGGTAGTGGCTACAATTTGGGGTTCTGACTCCTGACCAGCTACGGACGAAGCACGTATTCTCACTATCTGTGAGAAAATAAGAAAAAAAAGATTCAAACTTTATGATAGAACAAAGTCGCATGATAAAGAAAAAAATAAAGTGAAATTTCCTAAAGCTTTATAGCCTCTAGAAGATAAAGTGCAGCCATTTCCCTACCGATCCTCAAGATTCTACTAAGCTTGCTCATGACTCGTGATACCTATGCAACCTAGGGCTCTAATACGAACTTGTCAGGATTCAAAATTCTAATCAAGGGGTCGTGATGACACCTAACATCCGCTTTCTAGGCAAGACAACATTAGTAACAATGATTAAAGCAGTTTAACAGCTCAAGCATAATAATAAGGATAAAAGAGTGAAGTCTCATAAAATGTATAATAAATCTACAACCATCGTTGTCTAAGACTATTCCCAGAATTTATATGTCACGAGTACATGAGCCACTAGAAATACTAAATACAAGTTTGCAATAGAAAATACAATATTGTCTGGTACAATAAAAAATAGATAAAGATAGGAAAAGGACTCCAAGGTCTGCGAATACCAAGCAACACTACCTCGGAAAAGGTCCGAGCAAGTCACCTCTGAACGCCGCTGGGACCAACATTATGATCTGCACAAGAAGTGCAAAAGTGTAGTATGAGTACAACCGACCCCATGTACTCAGTAAGTATCAAGCCTAACCTCGAAAAGGTAGTGACGAGGCTATCACAAGACACTTACTGTAAAGATGTACGTGTAATAAATAGAAAAACAATAGCAATATAGAGAAACGAGTAAAAACATAATAAATGGAATAAGAAAATAGGTAACAGAGGGAGCCCGAATATCAGCACATCACAGCCTCATAACACAACACTGTAGCGGAACTTAACACCCAAGAATAACTGCAAAATATCCTTTCCGTTGCGGCGTGCAACCCAATTCCAACGTCAATACCAACAAGTGTCAACACTGTTGTAACGCGCAACCCGATCCCAATTTCAATAATAATACTGTTGTGACGCACAACCCGATCCCGATTTATCAGTTTATTTGAAAATTCTCAGTAAATATCAACATGGAAAATCTCACAACATGGTATAAAGGGAAGCTAGAATGCATAAATTCACCAAGGACGTACGAGCACGAACAAGGAAGGTCAAACGGTGCAGTACCCAAGAATTAGCCTCACAACATATACCAACAAGACTTAAAAATGTTGTAACACGAGCACAATCTAAGGTTACACAATACGACATTGCACCATAGGGTAAAACAAGGAACATGTACAGACAAGAAGGCAAATAAGGACATAGGTAAGAGCATCTACCTAATAATAAGAAAGTCCATGTAATAAGTAAAGGCATACATTAAATCAAGCGTAAAGCAAATAGAAGCATGTAACAATTGAAAACAGTTAACAAGTAAAGGCAAGTACATGTCAAGGGAGCATGTATAAGATAAGGGCACATAATAAAGGAAAAATACGGAATAAGGAAATACATAGTATAATAAGGCATTTGAATGTAAGCTAGACTACTCGGCATTCTTATGCCCATGACGACACATATACATTCGTCACCTTGCATATACGTCATCCAACACATAAACCACATAGCAAATAGATCAATCATGTTCGAATTCCCTCAAATCAAGATTAACCATGACACTTACCTCTTTCTGGAATAAGATCAACAATCCAACACGACTTTTACTTTAGAACAAGCCTCCAAACCACCCAAATCTAGAAAAATATAACTCAAATAAGTAAAAAAAAAAACTTTAAAAACTTAGTATCAAAAAAGTTCAATTTTTAACATGTATGGAAAAGTGAACAAAACTTCAACCCGGGCCCATATGGTCGAAATTCAAAATTAAGACCAAATCCTGATTACCCATTCACCCCTGAGTCCAAATATGTGATTTGTTTCGATATTCGACCTCAATTTGAGGTCTAAATCTCAAATTTACAAGATCCTAAATTTCTACCCAAAATTCCTATTTCTACTCTATGAAATCTTAAATTTGATAGTGAAAATCCATGAAAAAGTAATAAAAATTGAACAAAAACAAGTTAAAATTACTAACCTATGAAGTTGGGAAGAAATTGCTCTCCAAAATCACCTCTATGTGGAGTATAGGTCTAAATGATGGAATAAAATGAGCTAAGTCTCGAAATCCAACGTTTTTCCAGCTGCAGATATCGCAATTGCGAATTCTTGTTCGCAACTGCGACGTTTGCAAAAGCGAACCATAGATCACAAATGCAAATAATGCGTGAGCCCTTCTAATATCGCAAATGCGATGGCAGGTCCCTTGCAAATGGAAACAAAGCTTCACAAAAATGAAGCTGCCCAACACCTCCCTAGCATCGCAAATGCGAGCTAGCACTAGAAAATGTGAGGCTCGCATTTGTGAACAGATCATCACAAATGCGAGGTCCGCAGCACCAGCAATCCTAATTCCTCGAAACTCATCTGAAATTGACGAGCGCAAAATCGGTGTAGAAAACTTAGGCTCGCTAGTCAAAGATAGTATAATATTAAATTGTCTCCACAGGAATTGGTTTAAATAATGTTCTAATAAATCTTCAACTCAACACTATCCAGGATAATAAACATTTTATTGATGTTATTATAGACTATAAATAAAACTAAGATTATCTATTTTAAGAAAATAATGTCACTTTAATAATTAAGGAGTAACGATTTAATATCAGGGTGAGAAGTAAGGGTTGTGACAAGATATATGATCAACTATTATTCCGGGTAACTCTAGGTTAAGTTCATTATAAATTTCTATTGAATCCTTCGGTTTCAACAGATTATTAGGCTACATTAGGGATTCAAACTCTTCTTCCGAATGAATGAGAGTTCCCTTAATCCATCTAATAACAGGTCCTATGAACATATGCATAAACACAGTGAATGAATGATCCTTCGAAGAATACCTCTCAATTATTCTTCTAAACTAGGTTAATTGATAACTCTCTAAGCTCTTTTAATTACCTAAAAAAGGCATAAAATCAACCTAAACGATATGGCATAATGCAAATTGCAGCAACACTTCTCTTTCGATTAAAGTAAAACCATAATAAGCCTTGCAATTTAATTAATAACTCATTCAATGAATCCGGGCAATTAACAGAGAGTAAAACCCAAAATAATAGTCAAATCACAACATTCGTTAATAACCCTAAGCAAGACTACTCCATAATAGAAAAAGTATTCATCACAAGAGTATTAGAAGAGCAAGAATACACTACAATTCCCAAATTTAAACAAACTTCCGTATTGAATGAATTGGATCAAGTCTTTTGCGTTTCCATTGTTTCCTTTCTTCTTCTCTTCCAAAAGTTGCTCTCAAAATCCAAGATACCCTCTTTTTAGACGAGCTGGGCTTCATAAAGGTTAAGAGGAGTCAGCTCCGAAATTAGAAAAATAGGCCTGGGAAATGTTTTGGACCAGACGTGCGCGGTCGCGCACCTGGGCAGGTGACCGCGTATGTGGCCGCGCATATTGGATAGTGTTCTGCTCCACTTGCGTGCCCAGTGCGCGCTCGCATACCTGGGTGGCTTACTGCTCCATTCGTCATTTCTCTTCATTAAGTGCATTATTGTCCGTTGATCCTCGATTATGATCTCAACTTAATCCATGGGCTTTTACTCAGACTTCAAAGCTCCAGAATAGCTCGAATTAGCTCCAAAACCTCATCGTAACTCGGAATCACTCCTACAAAGCATAAAACACACACTTAGTACAAAATAATACCATTTAAAGCTCAAACACTAGTAAAGTGCAGCGAATTAGAGTGCAATTAATGGCCAAATACACAATTATAGTCTACCATCAGAAACTCATCCAAACCCATCGCGCTCACATACGAACATCAACACAAGTATAATAACATCATACAAACTCTCTTGTAAGCTTAAATCATCCAAATAGCATCTAAAATCACGAATCAAACACAAAAACTCAAAGAACTTTAATGTTCAAAATTCAAAATTTTAACTTTTCACATTAATGGCCTTGGGTCACCCGGATCCCAACCAAACATGCGTACAAGTGCAAAATCATCATACGAGCCTACTGAAATCATCAAATATCGATCTGATGTTGTTTACCAATAATATTGACCATGGTCAACTCTAGCTATTTTCAAGTTCAAAAGTGAAGTTTTCTAAACATTCGCATTTAGACTTTTCGAAAATTAATACGGACCATGCACTCAAGTGATAAATCATCAAATAGCGCTATGAAAGGTCTCAAATCATAAAAAGGGAATCTAGTACTCAAAATGACCTATCAAGTCATTACAGAAGTTGAGATCGCAGAAGTGACGTCGCACCTGCTGCTTGTTGAGCGCAAGTGTGAGGTTGCCTGATAGGGGTATATGTTCGAGAGTTAGCTTTATTTTATCATATTTTGAGATTGGGAGATCGGATTGGAGCCTTTTTTGAGGTCATTTTCACCCACGTGGTTTGGGTAAGTGTTCATCAGTTGGATTTGATTATTATTCATGATTCTATCACCGATTTTGGCATTTGATTGATAAATCTTAGGAAGACAATTTGGGTTTATGGCTACACTTTAAGAGAGTGTATTTTGGGGTTTTGACCATCAATTTGGACCAAGATTTGGAAGCTAATTATATATTTGGACTTTATAGGTTATGGGTTATCGAATTTTGGTATTGATTTCGGATTTTGGGCATGCAAGCCTGGTTGACGTTTGTTGACTTTTTGAAAATTCTTCAAAGATCGAGGCTTTATGGATTGAGATCACTTCCTATAGTATTGTTTGACTTCCTTGGATGATGCTTGTCTTGGATTTTCATGATTGGAGAGATAGAGCGAGGTTTTGACGCAATTTGTGGTTGAAGCTAGCCCGAAAAGAGGTAAATCTCTTGGCTAAACTTGTTAAGAGGGAAACCCCTAGGATTTAACCTGATTGCTATGTGCTTAAGGTATTGGAAGTGGTGTATATATGTGGTGGCAAACGTATATGTACTTGCCCAGTTTATATCATGTCCAAGAACGAATTGAGATACTTTATGCTTTGTTTTAATTATGTGCTCATCTTGATTCATATTCGAGATCATGTCTAGGTTTATGATTAATTATGAAGGCAGGGAACTTGTTCTTGATATGTTGAATTTTCTGAATCATCTGTAGTCATATAGAAATTTCATGAGCGCATATTTTCATGATTATTATTAAGTTCTTGTGCATCTTTTATCTATTAATTCTTGGGCACACACACACACACACACACACACACACACACACACACACGTGATTAGAACTGAAATTGTGGCGCGAGAGACAAGGTCGTGCAGTTGAAATACAGTTATTGCACAAGACATAATGAGTGGATATTTGATTATGAGTTGTGCTATCAAGCTCCTCTTGCGCTTGGATTTGGTACCTTCCCTTCGAGTAGCATTATGATTATCTCTTGAACTGAAAAAGCACACTTTGTATCTTTCGGTTGTTTTGTATCTTGATACCTATTGATCATGAGGATATTGTTTGTTTTAGCTCCAAGCTTGTTATTATTATTTGTGTTGTAAGTATCTTGATGCCTATATCCTCGTCACTACTTATTCGAGGTTAGACTTGATACTTACTAGGAACCGATTGAGATGTACTCATATTATGTTTCTGCACATTTTGTGCAGGTTTTGCGACTAGTATTGCGATACTCTTTGAGCTGAGAGAGTGCATTATTGGAGACTTCATCATGAGCTACCATACTATTTCGATCCGCAACACATGGAATCCCCGTCCTTATAAGTGTCATGTCTCTTTTGTTTCTCACTTACAGTTGTGATTATATATTCAGACTTGTACTTATTTAGTAGTACAAGTCTGAATATATAATGCTCGTGTACTTGTGTCACCTATTTCTTGGAGGTTGTACTATTTTGGTCGTGTTCGCACCATGTTTAAATTGTATCAGATATTATACCATTTCGAGATATTTCGAGCTTTTATTATGATATAACTCTGTTAATTAAAGAAAATTCGACTTTATTCTGTTGATTGTAAGTTGACTTGCTTAGAAAGTACGACTAGGTGCCATCACGACCTGAGGTAGGATTTTGGGTCGTAATAAGTTTGTATAAGAGCTCTAGGTTCTAAGGGTCTCACGTCACGAGCAGGTCCGGTAGAGTCTTGTGGATCGAAATAGAGACTGCACTTATCTCCAAGAGGCTACGGGATGTTAGGAAATTTCCCTTTCTTAATTCCTTATCGTGCGACTTTATCTCGGCTTGAAGCCTATATCTTTAGTTCCCTCCTACTTGTTCGTATGCAATTTTGAGCACTCGATATCAGTTGAGGTCCGGCGATTTGTGGTGATATTAGACATGTTGTGTGGGATGTTTTCCCTATGTTGAGGGCTAACTACTATCAACACTTTGTGGAGGGGTTTCAATCTATAGTCGCCCTAGTGTTGGTGTTACCCACAGGTTCGGGGACTTTCAAAGTATATTGTGATACTTCACGTGTTGGTCTTGGCGTTACGTTAGTGAATAGTTATAGGGTAATTGCTTACGTGTCATGGCAGTTGAAGCCTCGTGAGGAGAACTATCGGGTTTATGATTTGGAGTTTGGCATTTGTCCGGCGGAGGGAAGGTTTTGGCTATGAAAGTTCTGACCATGGTATATAGAATTTTCAGATTGAGCATTTCTGAGCATAGTAGAGTTCTTGATTTTGTGGTTGCATCGTTGTATTTGTTGATTGCATTAGAGCTTGTCAGTGTGATACTATACACTTGCATGTCCTTAGGGACACGAAGTGCGGGGTGGGGATAAGGAGGTGGTCCTTAGTGAAATGGTATTTTGCGATATGAAGGTCGAATTTTGTGTTTCTAGTGTTGATAGTTCGACAAAGATGATCCTTGAGGAGGTTCATAGTTTGAGGTATTTTGTTCATATGGATGTTACAGAGATGTATCGTGGTTCGAGGCAACATTATGGGTGTCGGAGGATGAGAAGGACATATTAGGCATGTTTCACAATGTTTGATTGTCAGTAGGTCGAGAATTAACGTCAGAGACAGAGTGACTTACTTTGGAAGGTGGTTATACCTGTGTGGAAGTGGGGGCGTATCATTATATACTTTGTGGAAGGGTAGCCACGGTCTTTGAGGACGGTTGTTATGATTTTGGTCTAGGCATTTCATTTTGGTTATGACATTTTAAATTTTGGAATGTTTGAATTTAACAAGAAGGGTTTGCTTGAGCTATGAACGGAATGTGAATGCTTGATTATCATCTTGATGTACTATACAACCTTGAGTTTTGGATGTGTTGATAGATTTTTCAGTTGTTCATTGATGAGATGAAATAGATTCTTGCGGCCTGTGTACGAGTGCAGGCTCGGGAGGATTTGTTGGTTACATAATGGTGGTGCTCATGGCAAGGTCATAGAAAGATTTGAGGCTACATAGGTGGGCTATCTCATGTGGGAACGTTAGGGGTTGTACAATTTCTTATGAGGTTGCTATGAAAAGTTTTACTTCTATACAATGAGAAGTATGTACTATGAAGTGAGTCTAGATTGCTTGAGGTAGATGGCACGACTGTCACGCGGTTGAGTATGCATTTGGGTCGATACTTTAGGGTATGTTATGGATAATGCAACATGAGCTTATGAGAAATAAGTTGAGTAAAAGTGTGAGGTCATCGTAATTAAGGTTTAATGGCAATTGTGAGTTCTTGGGGTTATGTGATTGTGGCTTAAAGACAAGTGGGGGAGCCTACCATCGGTGATTGGGTCATCTGATCATGTGTTATTATAGTCATGGACTTCGGTATGCTTGTGGAGTAGTTATGGTTTGAGGAGGATGACTTCGGTATTGAATCGGGAAAGGAATTTGCGGGAGGCATGTTATATTTTGCATGGTTATTATATATACGTTATGGAATGGCTCAGGTTGGATATTCCTTGGTGCATGTAGTGTTTAAAGAAAAAGGATTTGCTCGGTTGTTCTTTTGGAGTATTTATGTGTTGACGGAGCACTGGTTGTCCGTCATGTTTGGCTATGTATTTAGGGACTAGGATTGAGTGGGTGACTCTCGAGAATGGTTCTAGTATTTTCAAGATTCAAGATGTGGCACCTAAGGATTTGTGAATTCGTCATGTGTTTGAGGATTTGAGATTTATGTTGAATTGTGGAAGAGACTTTTGTTATTTCTATAACATTATCAGTTCGGCGAGGCAATTTTTGAGAGGTGGAAGGAACAACTTCAAATTCATAGAAGATCCCATCGGAGCAGATACTTTGGTTTGAGGTATTATTTGGTGTCTAAGAGGGAAGAAAATGGCTTACGTGTCTTAAGACAACGAGATTTCGTGTTGGGATCACTTTGGATAAGTTTTGATCGAGGTCCATAGTATATTGGGAAAGAGAAGTTTCTCCATGAAGGCTGGTCATGAGAAATCTGAAGAAGTTGGATCCTCTTAACAGTGGCTTGGATCAACTCAGTAATAGAGAAGACCAGATCCTTTGGTATAATAGGGCTTTACAGATATTTTGTGGTAATACATTTTGGGTATGGCAGTCTGTGTGACTTGGATAATTTAGAGGGATTCAGTTCTGATGACTGAGGTATGTGCAAATGGATTCCAAAGAGTTTGTGATGATTTGGCCACGACTTGAGGCTAATGTCTCCCACCGGTATGGAAACGTGTTGTGATTTTCTCTTGAATTGAGCTAAGTGGAAGATTTTTGGTCGACATGGTGTGTATTCTATAATGATTCAGAGTTGATAACGGGATTCTCGTAGTTTTGTGTTGAGGTATGATAGATGCGGTGAGCCATGTGGGGTTGAGATTAAATGGACAAGGTTGCGGTTCAGTTTTGAAAGGAATGCCATGAGTTCTAGACAACATGGAGAATTTAAATGTTTAAGAGAATTATAGCACTATCTTGTATCGCCTGAGTCGAGTGTGCGTTGTAGAAGGCGCATTGTCTTTTGAATTGCGGATGCTGGGCTAGTACTACAGAGATCATATGGTTAGCAACTATTAATGTTCAGATTTTTGCTACTTAATTCAAAAGGTTTATGGGAGTATTTCTCATGAGGTGATTGTATATGCGTGCAATCATTTAAGTGGGAGGGATAGAGATCAGGTGTCACGACCCGAAATCCCAACCCCGAGGTCGTGATGGCGTCTAACATCTACTTACTAGGCAAGCCGACGTGAAATAAGTAATTAACCAATTTTAATAGTTAAAAACAAAATAATGATATTCAACGAGAAATAAATGCCAAATCTAACACAGTGCTAAAATAAATCACGTGATAATAACTACTCCCAGAAATTTGGAGTCACGAGTACACCAGCAACTAGAAGTCTACAAACACAGTCTGAAATAAATACAACTGTTCGAAAGAGATAAACAGTAAAAGTAGGAAATGGAAGGGGACTTCAAGGTCTGCGAATACCAGCAAATCTACCTCGAGTCTCCGTATGAAAGTGATCCGAGCCAGCGTATCTCAAGCACCGCTGGGACCAATACCAGTATCTGCACATGAAGTGCGAAAGTATAGTAGAAGTACAACCGATCGAATTTACTTCGTAAGTGTCGAGCCTAACCTTGACGAGGTAGTGACAAGGCTATGACAAGACACCTACGTAATAAACCTGTACAAGTGTATATAAAATAGCAAAATAACAAAAATGATGATAAAATATTAACTGGGAGGGGACATGCAAAAAGGGAAAAACAATAATAATAAATACAGCAAGTATGAATTCACAAAATAACATCTTCCGAATTAGGCAACAATATAACCAAGTAAATCACCAAAATCGGAAATCAATTAAATCAATGATATGAAAATGGCACGGCATTACCCTTCGTGCTTTTATTCCCGCCCTCACTATGCAATATCATGAATATAATGACAAGGCATCACCCTTTGTGCTTTTACTCTCTTCTTCACCGTGCAATATCACGAATGTAATGGCACGACTTCACCCTTCATGCTTTTACTCTTGTCCTCACCATGCAATAATATAAATCCGAATAATAAAAAAATCGGGGAATAATTTCACTTTAAATATGGTGCCTTGATATCAAATTTCAACTTCCAAAATATTCAACATCTTTAAAATAAACAACAAATACGAATTGGATAATTAAAAGAAATAATAATCTAAGCTAAGCATGGATAACATAATTAACGAAATAATATAATACAAATAAACAATTTTCACCTGCATGCTTTAACTCAATGACAACACATAGGTACTCGTCACCTCACATATACATTGTCCCCACACATAAAACACGTAGCAAATAGACCAACAAGCCCTAATCCCTCAAGTCAAGGTTAACCACGACACTTACCTCACTCCGCAATCAAATTAATGCTCAACCGCGTCTTTTCCTCTTGAATTAGTCTCCAAACCAATCCAATCCAACCAAATATAGTTTAAATAATTCAAAATAAGCTTTAGAAACTACCCTCAAGTGAAAAAGATAAAATCTTTAATATTTTTGGAAAAAGTCAACAAAAGTCAATCCCGAGCCACTTTGGTCAAAACCCGAGATTCGTGCCAAAACCCAAGTACTCACTCACCCCCGAGCCCGATTATGTGATTAGTTTCGAAATTCGACCTCAATTTAAGGTCGAAATCGTAATTTCTCAAAATCCCCAATGTCTACCTAAATCCCTATTTTCTACCATGGAAAAGAATAGATTTATGGTTAAAATCAATGGGAGTTTATGAAAATGTAGGGAAACAAGTTACAATATACTGACCTATGATGTTGGGATGAAAGACCTCTTCAAAATTGCCTCTAGGCCGAGCTCAAACATGAAAATGGTCAAAAATGGGAAGAATCCCGATTTTGGACTGTTTTAATTCACTGGCGTCAGGTCTTCTTCGCGTTCGCGAAGGACCTGACGCAATCACGAAGCACAATGGCCCAGATGGCCTTCGCATTCGCGAGATGCTGTATGCGTTTACGATGGCCACAACCCCCTGGCCTTCGCGTTCGCGAGCTTAGGCTCGCGTTCGCATAGAATATCAGACAGATCCCCTCCCATACCCCATAACCTTACGCGTTTGCGAGTGGACGGTCGCATCCCCGAAGGGTAAGCTCCCCTCTACTTCGTGTTTGCCAACATTTCCTCACGTTCACAAAGAATAATTTCCGCCCCAGCCCAGATTCCCCTTCGCGATCGGGAAGCACATCGCACCAGACTCCAGCAATAGTAAAACAACCAGAGTTTTCTAACTTCAAACGGTCAGTAGCCTATCCAAAACTCACCCGAGCCCCTCGGGCTCCAAACCAAACATGCACGCAAGTGTAATAACATCATACGAACTCGCTTACGTGATCAAAATACTAAAATAACACCTAGAACTATGAATCATACGTCAAAATACATGAAATTTTCAAGGAAACTCCAGCAATTGCAAATTCATAACCGAGCGCATGAATCCTATCAAACAAACTCCATTTTGCACCAAATTGTAGACAAGTTTTAGATAATAAAATGAACCTATGCCAAGTTCCAGAACCAAAATCCAAATGTGGTAGCCATAAAGTCAACCTACGGTCAAACCTCTAAAATCTGTAAACCTTCAAATTACTAGTTTTCTACAAATCACGTCAAATCAAGTTAGGAACTTCCGAATTCAATTATGGGTATACACCCAAGTCCAAAACCATGATACGGATCCACTTGGATTGTTAAAATACCGATCCGAAATTATTTACACAAAATATAAGCCCGTAATCAACACAAATCATTTTAAAGCTAAAATTCATGTTTTCTTCAACTTTTCACATAAAAACTTTTCGGAAAAAGATACGGATTATGCACGCAAATCGAGAAAAACTAGCGGTGCTAATCGAGGTCATGGAACACTGAAATAAGTGGTAGAATTCAGAATGACCTATCGGGTCATCACATTCTCCACCTCTAAAACTAACGTTCGTCCTCGAACGGACATAGAAAGTTACCTGGACTGGTGAAAAGGTGGGGGTATCTACTCCGAATGTCGAACTCGGACTCTCACGTAGCTGCCTCAATCGGCTGACCTCTCCACTGTACTCTAACAGAAAGATAACTCTTAGGCCTCAACTTTCGAATTTGTCGTGCTAGAATGGCCACTGGCTCCTCCTCATAAGTCAAATCCTTGTTCAATTGGACTGAGCTGAAGTCTAATACATAGGATGAATCACCATGATACTTCCGGAGCATGGAAATATAGAATACCGGGTGAACTTCTGATAATCTAGGTGGCAATGCAAGCTTATAGGCCACCTCGCCAACTTTATCTCAATGGGTCTGATATACCTAGTGGTCAACTTGCCCTTCTTCCCGAACCTCATCACACCCTTCATGGGTGAAACTCAAAGCAAAACCCTCTCTCCACCCATGAATTTAGAACAAATTATATATTTGAGTTCGTGATGCTATAGATAATATGTATTTTCGAAAATATTTGAAATTCGGGCACGTGGGCTCGTGGGTTGACTTTTGTTGACTCTTCGTTTGGGTGAGAATTTGTTTCTAGTTGTTAAACTATAGGTTTTTTGAGTATTGGTTTGAATATTCTTTGACTAGTTTCGCATCATATAGCATTGGTTTAAGGTGTTAGAGAGGTGTTGGAGCCGCTTATCGAATTTCAGAGCAAGGTAAGTCTCTTGCCTAATCTTGTAAGAGGAAACTTATCCCCATAGGTATTCCATTTGGCACATGCTACGTGTTTGGGAGCTACGTATGTACGAGGTGACGAGCGTCCGTACGTATGCTAGATTCTTGATTTGTCTGGATAGACTTAGGCTTACACCATGCTTTAACTGTATTACTTGAGTTGTTCTGATCTGTTTAAATGCTTCAATTCATGATTTAGCTTGAGACTAGGCTTGCGTAGTTTACCGAGCCTTGCTACGTTTAAGAACTTAGTGGGATACTTGATTATTTTTAGAGTTGTGATTCCTCCTATCTACGTACCCTAGTGTTGTACTCATTTGATCGGTAGCTCTCAACTCAAACGTATTTTTGCGAGTTGGGACTAGTGGCGCGTTAGAAGTTTTACCACTCTTATGGGATCGGGTCATTCACCTCGGTAGTATCATGTAATACTCCTATTGGATCAGGTCGTTCACCTTGGAGTATCAGATAATACTCTTATGGGATCGGGTTGTTCGCCTCAATAGTATCATCTAACACTATTCTTATGATAACGGGTTGTTTGCCTCGGCATTATTGTAAACTATTCTTATGGGAGAGAGCCATTCGCCTTGGCAGTATTATGAGATACACTTATGGGATCGGGACGTACAACCTCGACTGTAACATGTGTTGCACCCTATTTTGCATGAGTCAAAACAAGATTCAACTAGTAGTTTTCCTGTTAATGATAAAAATAGAATCGCCACTTAATATTTAAAGGTATACTACAGTACCTGTTTAATTACCAAGATCACTTCTCTATTAATCTGCTAACCTATAAGATTTTGGGTAAGGGTTCTTGTTCTTCTACGGGGAAGGTGTTAGGCACCCTTTAAAATCTACCCAAGGTAGCTCCATAGGATTTAGACTAGGTTTAAGGAATTAAATGTCTATATGCTCCTTAATTTGTGCTTAAAAGTATGGCTTATTGTATATCTAGTTTAAAGATTATCACTTGAAAATAGGATATGTAATTTTAAAAGGGGATATAGGTTTTATTAGTAAAAGCCCTTAAAAATGTTACATCTATATAATTGAAAGATATTTTAGTAGTATACCTATAATGTTTGTATTTGCAAACCTTGTGAGATGTGGCTAAGTTTAAAACAAATTATCTTTGAAATGGTGTGGCTTATCTATATAACTCTAGTAAAGTAAAGCTAGTTTAAAGAGATAGTCTTTAGGTATACCTTGAAGATAAGTTCTCAAACCTCATATTTAGTTTTGAAGAAACCGTCTGAAAACCTTGGCTTTGCAACAACACTTGTTCGATTTTCTTTTTAGAAAAGCTCAATTTTAGAAGACCAATTTCATATTCCAGTTCTTCTGGTTTTTGAAACAATGAGAAGACTCCGACCTTTGCAAAGGTTGTCTTAGTTTCAAAAGACTTCATGAAAATCATTAGTAAAGGTTAAGAGATGAATAACAGAAATGATTAACGAATTAGAATTATGGTTACTAATCACAACATTACTTTTATCCTATGCCTTTAGAGTTTGCAGAGGTTGTTAACTATATTTCAAAGATATAACGCAAGAGAATTCAATCAATTGTCACAAGTGTTATATACATAAGATAATAATCAGTAGGCTTAAAGCGATAAAGGAAATAGGTGACTCTAGGTTTGGGCCGGAGAGGAGGTAAGCCCAGCAGAATAGCGAAGGCAAACGACAACAACTTCGGACTCCCAAAAGGTTCAAGCAAAGATCTTGGGCCTGAGTTCTTTGGGAACTCGGCAGGCCTATTTAAATACATATGCAAAAGAAAGAGAAAGTCATTAGATATTTGGCCCGATACACATAATTATATGTAAGTAACATTAATATAGATCCAAGATAAATTATAAAATCGACAGTAATTAAGGATGCAAAATTAGTATAAGGTTACATATAGTAAAGCAATTTCCAATGAAGAAGAAACTTTGTTTCCATTGAACACTAAACCTAAATAAATTAATAAATGTCAATAGATTAGAGGCTAGGGGTGGAATTCCATTCATGGCCAAAGTACTCTTTGAATCACTGGCACTTCAAATATCACAAAAGTCTCATGGACCCCGAGTAGTGCTTGTATCAGGGAGAGTAACTCAACCAAGAACTAAATTCTACTCCCAAATACCCTTAGCTACTCACACTTACTCTTCTCTACTGATTTGGGTGCTAATGAGGTATTCATTGTAAGCTTCAATACCACAGTGGTGATTTATACACAATGAGGGATATATTTCAATGACACATCTGAATACCAAAGCATCATCAGACATCTCATGATTTGCATACATGCATGTAGTACTACCATGTATTTATATCAAGCTTAAGAGCACTTAGACGGAATCAATTGTAGGTGCCAATAAATAATTAGAGGAAAACAACACATGAATATAACAACTTAGAATAGGTAGGTCATGTAGTTCAAAGGGGTATATGAAGTATCATGTGTATTGCTTTTAATAATCCTGTTAGAAGGCTCATGATTATAGAAGATCCTTACCTATAATCTTGTACTTAATCATACATACTTAATGGGGGCATACAGACCAACACTCCATTCCTTACTAAGTGATAAAGTTAACAAACCACTTCAACATTCTTAAGAAAACAGGGGCAGGCAAATATATTGCCAAGTAATCTCCAAAGAGATCTTCATTCATATATAGGTTGATTAAAAGTTAAACATATGGTTCTACATTCAAACATGACAGATGAACGTTTAAAGGGGCTCTTTCTAAGTCTATAGGTAAACTTCAGTGAACTTAGTAGGTTTCAATGACATGGGAACACAGTCACAAACATAATATACAAGGAACAGTTTCCTTTAAGGCAGAGATGAGTACAAAACTCCTAATAGGTGGCATTTAAACAGGTGCCTGATGTATTCTAACCAAAACTTACAGTATTACAATATGACTGAGTATTGAACATGAAATTTGGGCTAACATTGTCATCATAGTGGTCCGGAATAGTGAACACTAGTACTAGGCAAGCATATATAGTTTTGAGCTAAGTTGATTAGTTGTTATAATGAATCTTTGCAACACATGGTTTAATCAGAAAGTATTCAACTGCAGTAGGTACAATTCCAATTAGGTTTATAAACATGACTCAAGCCAAGTGGATAGCAGAAGACAAAACTGAAGTGCATAGGTTCCTTAGGGATGAATCCTAGTTAACTTAAGGCATTATATCATATAGTGAAGTTGACAGATGTGCTAAACAACTATGGGAGCTGATAGAAGGTCTTCCTCTCATTTTAGAGCTACAGAATCATAGGAGAATACATTTGAAAGTAAAGAGGTTCAAACATTATAAACTACCATGTTTAAGTTATATGACAGCCCTATACTTAGAAGCATATGCCTATTGGTGGAATGACATGAAAAGGAATGTGGCAGACTTTGTGGCAATGTGTCCGAATTGTCAACAAGTAAAGGCCAGACACCAACGGCCTATTGGGTTGGCATAGAACATAGAAATTCCAATGTAGAAGTGGGAAATGATTAATACGGAATTATTGGTAGGGTTACCGCGTACTCCGCGCGAGTTTGACTCAATGTGGGTGATTGTGGATCGACTCATGAAATCAGCACACTTCTTGCCAGTTAAATCTACCGACACAATGGAACAATATGCTCAGTTGTTTATCAAGGAAATAGTGAGGTCGCATGGCACTCCAGTTTCTATCATCTCCAATCGAGGAGCTCAATTCACGACAAATCTTCTTTGAACTCTAAGTCTCTGCGACGAACATCCGAATAGGATTTTTGACGACTCTAAACAGTTTTCAACCGCTCCTTAATGATTTAACCTTTTGCATACCCTAATGCACGAGGTCTGGTCCTATCAACTCAGCTTCCTCAATCTTGAACCGCCTAATGGGATATCTACATCTCCTACCATATAATGCCTCAAATGGTGCCATCTGAATACTAGCATGAAAGTTGTTGTTGTAAGCAAATTCTATGAGTGGAAAATGATCATCCCAGCTACCCTTGAAGTCAAGAACACAAGCACGTAACATATCCTCAAGCGTCTGAATAGTCCACTCTGCTTGCCCGTCGGTATTGGGTGGAAGTCTGTACTAAGATTCACCTGAGTACCCAAACCTTGCTGAAATGTCTTCCATTGATTGGGTATTCTTGAAGGTTTCTCCCATGAAGGGTATAATGCAGTTTGGAAGGAAAAGGAAATTGAGTCTGAGGTATGTCCGACCGTACAAAATCATTCAGAGGATTGGTCAGGTGGCGTACAAGCTTGAGCTACCACCCGAGCTATCATTAGTGCACCCGGTATTCCATATGTTTATGTTGAAGAAGGTAGTTAGAGATCCGTCAGCTATTGTGCCGGTTGAGACCATTGAGGTTAATGAAGAATTGTCATATGAAGAAATTTTAGTTGCCATTCTTGATAGGCAAGTATGAAAGTTGAGGAATAAAGAAATTGCCTCCGTAAAGGTGTTATGGCGAAACCAGCAGGTTGAAGAGGCTACTTGGGAGGCCGAGGAAAAGATGAAACAGAAGTATCCTTACTTGTTTGTATAAGCTATGTAACCTTTTTATAAAATTGTCACCTATGAATTGTTTTTTTTGTATCACTTGTTCAGTTAATGTAAAGGTACTTCTTTCTAAATATATTGTATGTGAGGCCATTGTTGGTGTTGTTATGAGTTATGTTATGCCATTAGTTTATGTATATATTTTAAGGATGTGTTTCTGGGGCTCTCTGACAGGTGGATAGTCCTAGTTACAGGGGAAACTCAGGCGAAATATTTGAAAATTTAAGGAGTTAGTCAAATTTGGGGTTGCTAGTGTGTGGTATAAAAACTGAGTTACATAAGATGCTAATAGTGAACCGTGACCCTCATTCGAGGACGAATGATCATAAGTGGTGGAGGATGTAAGGTCCCGTGAAAGTATTCCTAAAAACCGGGGTTCCGTGATGCCGGGGTAGGCGTAGAGGTTAATAATAGTAGAAATTCTTCGCGGCGAGCTTGTGAAGTGTGGTTCGGACTTTTTGGATTGAACAGTGCGTGGGGAGTTGAAGGAAAATATTTTGCAGAGATGGGCATTTCTGCGGCCCATTATGCGGCCGCATAATCACTCTGCGGGCCGCAGAATGGCCGTAGAGTGAAGCAGCTATTTGGGCAATTTTATATGACAATTTTGCGGCCAATTATGCGACCGCACAACCATTTCGCAGGCCGCACTTTGATCGCATAATCAACCTTGGAATTTTGCGGAGGGAGGTTCTACGACGCATTATGTGAACGCAGAACAGGTCTGCGGGCCGCATAACGGCCGCAGAGTGAAGCAGGCTAGCCCAGTTCCGGAGGCCATTTTTCGCGGCCATATGCCATAGTCCATTTTTGAGCATATTCTAATATTTTTAGAGTGAGAAAGAGTTCTTAAAGTGGGGAAGTAACCTTCAACCTAATATCCAACAAATCTTACTCAATCCTTGAATATTATCAAGAAAGTCCTCATCTTAAAGGTAAGAATCTATGCCCTAGCTCTTAATTTCGAAAATCTACTAAAAAGGGGATAATTAGAAAGACAATTCTTGGGTGTGGGGTTGTTATCTTGCATGCATGTGTTATCAAAGAATGCGGGAAGGTTGTGAGCTAAAAATGGTAGAGAATGGGTTGGGGAATAATGGGATCTTTCACAAAAGGGCCTTAAAAATATTAATGCATACCTAGTGTTTGATAATGTGCTCAAATGAGCAAGAATCATGACCGTCTTCATAATCTTTGTTCAACCTGTTATATTTTTAAAATAGATTGAAGTTGCTAAGAATTCTGGAACGTTTTAAAAGTTAAGGAAGATCAATTGAGGTATGTTGGCTAAACCCCCTTCTTCTTAGAATCAAATCCCACGGTGTTCATGTTATTGGTGCAAGTCCCAAATTGATCATAATAAAATTGGCTATTCTGAATGTGCTTGTGTTGAAGGATATATGCTCAATATGTATTGTAAATGCTTCATCATATCACCTTATCATTGAGGATGTGTTCAAAATATGGAATATGTGTTAAAAATGTTAAGTCTTCAAGTCTAGATCGAAATAAAGGTTGTTATGCCAAATTGTATGAAAAGCCTCTATGTGCCTAAGATTCCCAAATTGCTCATATGTAAATTTAATGTCTTGAATGGGAAGCCTTATTGTTGTTGATAATGATAATGATGTTTGAATGTGGAAAGTGGAAACTGAAATTATGAAATACGGCCAAGTGCCAAGAATGACTTTATAATTGTGGCCACTAGTTCCATTGAATTGAAAGGACGTGAAAGAAGTATGATGTGAGATGATTGACTGAAAAATATAATGTCTCAGGTGAGACGGTCTAGCCGATCGGGCCGTGATCGGACGCCATGCCGCACACATGGTGGTGACTCTGCTGGAAATTATAATGGAATTGTGGTTATGGTTGATGTCTCAAATGAGACGACCTAGCCGATCGGGTCATGATCGGACTCCGTGTAAGAACACGATGGTATTGTGAATTATGGGATATCGGCTCTAAATATCACCCAACCTAATAACATGAAAATTGACTTGAAAGCTTATGTGACCCTTAACTTGATATTTTAGTATTATTTGAAGCTCTTATTGAATTCTAGACTGTTCCCCCTTAGTATTATTATTCAATCTATTGAGATGGTGTTTAGTTTTCCATACTAGTACTATTCGACAGTACTAACGTCCCTTTTGCCTGGGGCGCTGCATCTTTAAATAGATGCAGGTGGTTCCATAGCAGACAATGTTGATCAGCGATAACAGTACACCTTCCTCCTAGCAGACTTGGTGACGCCCACCGCATTCTGGGGTCATGTATCTTTTGTACATTTTGTTATCATGTTTGGAGGTATAGTTGGAGCCTTGTTGCCGGCACTATCATAACACTCTTTTGTATCTTTTAGAGACTCCGTAGACACTATGTGGGTTGTACATGGGTGCTAGAAAAGTCAAACAGATTATGTTGTGTTTTGATCTCTTGCTCCACTTTAATCATAAGAATATGTGTATCTTGAAACTTAAAAGTGAGATAACCAATGAGACGATCTAGTATTGTATATATGATATTCTTACTGTCTAATTAATGAAATCATGTCTTCTCTTGATCATGGGTGAGTTGGGTAGAAAGCATCTAACAAGCTTGCTCGACCGAGTTCACTCGGTTGAGCGTCGGTCACGCTCCCCGAGTTTGGGGCATGACAGAAATCTCAGATGATTTGAGATTTCACTCTTTGGTCTAAAATTTCAATATTAGAGCTTTTGAAATTAAATGGTGAAAACGGAAAGTAAACGACAAGATTTGTAGTAAATGGACAAGATGGATAGCCATGCATGCCATGGATTTGAAAGGCCAGAGGTGATTTGAGGTTTCATTTTTTGGGTTAGGGTATTTGAATTTAGGAATTTTGAATCTCAATGTTGAAAAAGGAAAGAAGACAGCAGGATTCGCGGATCGGGAAGCAGAAAGAATGATTTTGGGGCAGGATTTGTGACCTTGCACAAATATTTGCAAAGATTTTGTTGTGGCGTTTGAGAGAATTGAGAGAAGAAGGGGAAATGGGGCGACTGGTATAACAAGGAAATGATTTAGGGTTTGTTTAGTTTGGTTCGTCTCTAGGGGTTAAAGTCAAGGGAAGGAATCTGGGATAATTCAGGGTTTAAAAGATTTTTATGAAAAAATACATGAACCGTTGGATCACACAGATCCAATGACTGTAGTAATATCTGGTAGGAGGTTTAAAATTAAAAGGAAAATGGGATAAACGAAGACCGTTAATGGTTTGAATCGACGGCTCAGATGGTTTGTGCTTGTTTGTGAGTGGGGGTGACGAGTGATGTGGCAAGATTTGATTGGCTAAGAGAGGATGGCAGGGATCACCAAGGAGGATTGGAAGAGGTTGGACCTTTGTCAGATTTTGGCTTTAGGATTGGTTAATGGGCCGTTGTTTATTTAAATGGTAGCCACTTTATGTTTAATTAGGGGATTGCAATGGTAGCGTTTTAGCTTTTTAACCCTTTTGAAAATAATTTAAATAAACTTAATTACTTTCCATAAAATGTAGTAAAAATTATAATTATCAAATAAACTACTAATTATTGTAATTAATTATTTGTAAAAATACTTTGTCTTCTAAATTATGACAGTAATTTTGAATTATTAAAATAGTAAACTAATTAACTAGAAATTAAGGAATAATTTATTAAATTATTCCTTAATTTCTATGTAATGTATATAAAAGTTATTTTAATAATCTCAAAATTGTAAGTATGATATATTTGTAATTACATAATACTAAATTATTAATTTCAATACCATTAATACTTAATTCTTTTGTAAAAATTGGTATTATTGATTAGAAAATAATTTTAAAATATTTATTGCAAATCATTCATTATAAATAGATTAATTTTAAAAGGGAGGGTCAAAATTGGTCGTCAACAGTAACCCCTCTTTGACCGGAGATGATGAAAAAGTTTTCGGGAAAGAAATCGAACCAAGGCCGATTTTGTCCCGACCTTAGGTATACATTGTAGAAATGGCATATGCATTTAAGGAAGATTACGAGTAGTAGAATTAGGAGTAAAGGAAGATTCTGGGAGGATTTTGGAGAGTTGGGGCTGAATTCTGGCTTTGAATTGCTTACATCCCTCGGACTTAATAATGATCAGGCCTCATGTAACTCTAGTGTGAAGATTTTGGAGAGACGATGCTCGCAGGAATTTTCCCAGTATCGTATTATGACGATACTGCGAGACAGAAGATTTGGTACCCATGACAAGTCTGAATTGCTGCTTGATTTGAAAGATTTGAAGAATTTGGGTTCCACTGATCGCATTTGAGTTTGAGCTTGGATCGTTGGCCCACTTATGAGTTTCTTGTCCCTCATAGTGTTGTAGCTTGGTTTGATGCTTAGAAGAAGTTCCACGTTGCGATGTTTGTTCCTGCAAAAATGAAATACACACATACCCATATATTGCAATGCAGACTAAGTTAAGATATGATGTAAATGATGCAGGAATGATGATGCATGGTTGCCGGCTAGCCGTTATTTGAGAATGGGATAATGGGATTCTTGAATTTGACTCGATTGTTAGTCGGGCTGTGTACCATTCTGCAGTTGTCGGAGCATTAAGTCTCCTCGTGTTGGGAGTGTCTCCGTGCAACAGGAGTGGTTGACTTGTAATGTAGAATGCATCTCCTCTTGATGGGAGCAGTTGCATTAAAATGTAAAGTATCTCCGCGTGATAGGAGTGGTTGCATTGCAATGTAATGTGTGTCCGCACGATAGGAGTTTCTGATTTGAAAATGTAATCATGGATGTAAGTTGCATGAGCAAAATGTCAAAACATTCGGAATAAAGAAATAAGGAGCATGCCTAAGAGGTACTCTTGACTGCGAAACTAAATTGAGGCTGTTGATTGGAAGAACGCCTGTGATGAGGTTTGCAGGTATCTAATTTAATCTCCGATGTGGTGGGGTAGTGGTGCAGAATGCTCCCGTTGGCGAAACGAACAATTTGCTATATATAGGGCTTCGATTGGCAAAGTCGGCGGCTCGATTTGTACAGGGCACTCCAATTGATTGAGTTGACGATTAGCTATACACGTGGCTCCGGTTGGCGGGGCCAACGACTCGCTATATACAACACGCTCCGTTAAGTTTAGCAGACGGTTTACTTTTTCACAATATGCTCCGCTCAGTTGAGCATACGATTTGCTATTTACAATATGCTCTGCTTGCGTCGACGACCTGGTTCCGAAATAGCTGCAAAGGATTTGAGAGTTATTTTTAGTTATATATAAGGAAAAATTTGAATAAGGAAAGAGGGATGATAGTTTTGAGAGAATGGTAGATCCATTATTTGCCCCGATGTGCTACATTATTTCCTTGTATCCTATTGGCCCTGCATTCACAGAAATATTCTTAGCACGGGGGTGTTGGTTTGTGTCGATCGTAGTCCTGGCTTTGCCCCGGTCCTGATGAGGTTACGCCATAAAGTTCGGTAGGTGGAACGAATTATGATATTTTTAGAAAATATTTTGTTTTATGGCAAATGCCGTCATTCCGGATTATGACATGCTTAGGAAGTCCTTCAGGCGCGAATGTTGTTTCTGGAGGATTCTTTCATGTTGATGTCAATCCTCCAAGTCTGCTGACATGACTTCTTGCCGTTGTGATTGCATCCTAGTCTAAACTAATGCGCTACAAAGGTTTTCCTAGGGTTATGACTAAACCCTTGCAGGTTGCCTACATATTCGAAATGAAATCAGGTATGCACGTAGTTTGTGGGTAATGAAAAAGAAAATATGATGATAATGACTGAGCCTGACTCAGGCAGTCTATGTATCCAAATAGAATTAGGTCAAAGCGTAGTTCGATACAGTAGATGCAAAATGATGGGATTGAAAATGAAATGGCCGAGTCTCACTCAGACTGCCTACGTATATAAATAGAATTAGGCCAGAACATAGTTTAATTACAAAAGATGACTGAATCCGGTAAGGATTGCATATGTATTCCTTCCAAAGGAAATCAAGTCGTGGTGTAGTTCCTAGTACATACAAAATCGTATTTGGATTTTCAATTATAAAAGAAGAAGGGGAGAGAGAGAAACCAGACCCTACGTGGGTGTCCTAGTTATCCCTTCGCGGGAAGTCAGGTCGAGTGTAGTTCTGTTACAGCCAAAACCTAACTCTACTGTCATAAAATGTAGTATCTCTTAATTGCGTCTGCGTTAATAGGCTTTGTGCTGACTTTTCCGTCCATCTATGCTAAGATCATATCTCCTCCCAACAAAACTCGGTGGACCATGTAAGGACCCTGCCAATTTGGTGCAAACTTTCCTTTGGTTTCTTAATGATGATGGAATATTTTCTTTAAAACCAACTACCCTGGTATAAACTGGCGAGGTTTCACCCTTTTGTTGAATGTATCGGCCATCCTATTTTGATACAGCTGACCATGGCATACTGCGTCCATTCACTTCTTGTCAATGAGCATGAGTTTCTCCTACCTGACCCGTATCCATTATGCATCGTCTAACTTGGCCTCTTAAATGACCCTTAAAGAAGGTATCTCGACCTTTGAGGGTATCATAGCTTCAGTGCCATATACCAAAATGCATGGTGTTGCCCCAGTGGATGTCCTCATGGAGGTCTGATAACCTAGTAAGGCGAAGGTCAATTTCTCGTGCCATTGCCTATGATTGTCCACTATTTTTCGCAGAATCCTTTTGATATTTTTGTTGGCTGCTTCAACTGCTCCATTCATTAGTGGCATGTAGGTTGTAGAGTTACAGTAGACAATTCTAAACTTCTTGCAAATTTTCTTCATGAGATCACTGTTGATATTGGCCGCATTGTCAGTGATGATTGACTCGGGTATCCCAAACTGGCATACTATGTTGTTACAGACGAAGTTTGCTACTACTTTCTTCATGACGGCCTTATATGTATAAGCTTCCACCCATTTGGTGAACTAATCAATTGCTACCAAGATAAAATGGTGCCCACTTGATGTAGAGGGCTTTATAGGCCCGATTACGTCCATGTCCCAAGCGGCAAATGGCCAAGGCGAACCATTACGTTCAGCTCATTAGGTGGAACCCGGATGAAGTCCCCATGGATCTGGCACTGGTGACATTTCTGCACATAGCGGATACTACCGCTTTCCATGGTCATCCAAAAGTATCCGGCTCTTAAAACCTTCTTGGCTAAGGTGAAGCCGTTTATCTGGGGTCCGTGTGTCCCTGCATGTATTTCTTCTAGCAGTCTGGTTGCTTCAGAGGCATCTACACATCTTAACAGACCCAAGTCTTACTTCCCTGTTGAAGAAAAGGTGATTTTCCTGCCTTCTGAATGCTCGCTTTTGACTAGTAGTAGCATTCTCTGGATACTCTCTTATTTCAAGGGAGATTTTAATGTCATAGTACCATGGCTTACCGTCTGGATCTTCATCCACATGAAAACAATACGCATGTTGATCCTTGATCTCTACCTCGATAGGGTCGATGTAATTCTTATCTGGATGCTAAATCATGGATGACAAGGTTGCGAGGGCGTCGACAAACTCGTTTTGAATCCTGGGAATATGCTTGAACTTGATCTTTGTGAACTTCTTGCATAGCTCCTTTACACTGTGCAGGTATGGAAGGATCTTGACGTTCTTGGTAGTCCATTCTCCTTGAACTTGATATATCAACAGATCAGAATCTCCTATGACCAAAAGCTCCTTGATGTTCATGTCAACCGCCATTCTAATCCCGAGGATGCATCCTTCGTACTCGGCCATATTATTAGTGCAAGGGAACCTTATCTTTGTCGATGTCGTGTAATGCTATCCTGGATCTGAAATTAGGACTGCCCCAATTCCTTCTCCCTTGAAATTTGTTGCTCCGCCGAAGAACATTCTCCACCCTGGGTATGACTTTGCAATATCTTCTCCGGCGTACAACACTTCTTCATCTGGGAAGTATGTAGTGAGCGGCTCATAATCCTTTTCCACTGGATTCTCTACAAGGTGGTCGGCTAAGACTTGTCCTTTGATGGCCTTCTGTGTTATCTATACAATATCAAATTCGCTAAGAAGAATCTGCCATTTGGCTAGTTTTTCTGTAGGCATCGGCTTCTGAAAGATATACTTGAGCAGGTCAATCGGGGATGTTAAATGCATGGTGTATGCTGACATGTAATGCCTCAATTTGTAGGCGATCCAAGTCAAGGTGCAACAAGTGCGCTCTATCAGAGTGTATTGGCCTCACATGGTGGTGAACTTCTTGCTTAAGTAATAGATAGCTTGCTCATTTCTTCCAGTCTCATCGTGTTGTCCCAACATGCATCCAAATGCATTATCCAAGATTGATAGGTATAACAACAATAGCTTCCCGAGTTCAGGAGGAAACCAACACAGGTGGATTTGACAAGTACTTGATCTTGTTAAAGACTTTCTGACACTCTTCTGTCCATTTTGTGGCAACATCATTTTTTAGAAGCTTGAAGATAGGTTCGCAAATTACTATGGTCTGGGCTATGAATCGGTTGATGTACAAATGAAATGGTAAATAAGTTTGCAATAATTTTAAGAAAGCCTTTTTTTTTTATTTCATCAAAAGAGGAATGTCTAAGCGTTCAAGGAGGCAAATACCAAAAAAGTATAGACACGGTTCAAGCCTTAATTGACCATGAATTGTTTCAAAAGTTTTACAATTCCACACTACCAAGACTCCCGCTGAACCAAAGACGGGATGGCGGTCCAATTCTGCAGGTCCTCTCCTGGTTCGGCATTCTGAATGGTCGATGTCTTGATATCAACTTTGTCACAGCATTCCTCAATCATAGTCACGAATAACTTTCCCATTCCATCGATGATGTCATCCTCTGGTGTTGAGCTCCGACCCATACCCAAAACATGATCCGGTACAAAAGCTTTTTTCTCGAAGCTACCGGTATAAGACTTTCCAGTCGAAGGTTGATACCCTATGCCGGCTCTACCTTTCTGCCCACTTGGCTCAATCGGCTCTGTTATCCCATCTGATCGGGCTCCCAGTCCGGTTCCTGGTCTGTATTTGTACTTCATCATTTCTCTCATAGATATCTTTGATCTGTAGGGTGACTGCATACCTAGATTTTGCTCGATCTATTCTATCTCTGTGGTCTGCGTGATCTCAACCGCATGATAAGTGACCCCGTCTAATCCTTCTATGAATGGAACAACATGTTCCAGGTAAGCCGAATGGTTTCATTCACTGTGGAATACAATCTCTTGACAACCTCACCCGAACTTCATGCATTGGTGTAGGGTATACAAAATTGCCCCTGCCATGTGTATCCAAGGTCTTCCTAGAAACAGGTTGTATGAAGATGAAATATCCATGACTTGGAGCAATATGGGAAACTCAACTGGTCTAATTTGCAGAGCCAAATCAACTTCTCCAATGACGTCCTTCTGTGACCCGTCGAAAGCTCTTACCCTCACATGACTTTCTTTTACTTCTCTCAGATGAACACCCAACTCTCATAGGGTAGAGAGTGGGCAGATATTGACACATGATCCGTCATCAACAAGTACTCGAGACACCACCTTATGTCCATATTTGATGGTGATATGTAAAGCTTTGTTGTGGCCCATGCCCTCTATCGGAAGCCCATCTCTTCGTAAGGTGATCATATTCGCTTTAACCATCTTTTCGATGATAGCTGCCAATGCCTCGCTGATGGTGTTGCTCGGCATGCTTACTCTACTTAACACTTTCATCAAGGCATCTTTGTGACTATCAGAACTCATCAGTAAATCCATAATTGATATTTATGTCAGGGTTTTCTTTAATTGTTCCTCCAAGGAGTATTCTTTGGGTGACATCTTTTTCTAGAATTTTGCAGCCTCCGAATCTTTTACAGTCCTTATCTGAATCTTTTCCCTTCTTGGATTACCTCGGTTTACTTCCTCAGGAGCGTACCACCTTCCTGACCTGGTCATTCCATGAGCCGCTACGGAATCCATCATCTTAGCCTTCCATTTTTGCTGATATGTCCACGAGACTATCTTGTATTCCCGATCATCTTTATCCCTAATAGCGGTGGTGGACTGTTGGTGGTAAGTCTGGACCATCACTGTAGGTTTCAAATGTACGTTGATCATTGGAGTCCTTCGAGATAGGACCCTTGTAGCCTTAGCATTTCCTATTATAACGATGGTTCCTTTCAGGTCATATTCTTCATCCAGGGTGATCATATTAGCTCCTTGATTTCGGTGGTTCGGCAACGGGCTACGATTCACATTGGGCGGAGCTGGGGTGCACTGAATGGCTCCACTTTTGATCAGTGACTCAATTTAATTTTTCACTTTGAAGCAATTCTCGGTATCATGACCTGTCACATTTGAGTGGTAGACGCACCGCTTGGTTGCATCAAAGTATTTTGAAGGATACTTAGGAATCCTTCCTTCTATTGGATGTATCAAGCCTGCTCTCCTCAGTATTTCAAACAGTTGAGCCAAAGGTTTAGCAACCGGGGTGTAGTTTCTGGGACCTCTTTCTTCAAACTTTGGGCGATGTCAGGGTACATATGTAGGTCGACTTTGATGAGCGTTTGAACTAGAACGTATGGTCGTGGTGGATGTAAATTTGTATGGGCACGAGGTGGGTTATTTTGAGGTTAGGGATTGCAGTATGATTATGCGTTGTATACCGGAGCATAAGCAGGTGGGTGTGGGGAATGGGTATTTGGAGAGTAAGAGTTGGTTCCATGGTGTGGATTGGACTGGTAATAGGGAACGACTGCTGATACCTCTTCCTTTTTCTTTTTTCCGCTGCCTATTGAACCGGATTGGATTTCTTTATACCTTCCTCTAAAAAGTCTCCCATTTTAAGAAGTTTAGGGAACTTCTGCCCCATCAAGCCTATCACTTTCTCAAAATAAATTCCTTCTGAGCCCCGATGAAATACTTAGTCAACTCACTATCATCTAAAGGGGGTCGTGCTCTGGCGGCCTCCGACCTCCACCAGCGTGCAAACTCTTGGAATAATTCTGACGGCTTCTCATGCAAGTTTACCAGAGCGAACCTATTAGGGGTAATTTCTATGTTGAACCGTAAGCGGTTCATAAAATCTTCTGCTATATCCTGCCACTTCCTCCAGTTTCGGGGATCTTGGCGAGTGTACCAAGTAAGTGCCTCCCCTGTCAAACTCCTTATGAGCAGCTTTATCCTTAACTTCTCGTTTCTTCCTACTCCAACTAGTTTATCCCAGTAGGCTCTCAAGTGTGCATGGGGATCACCTGTCTCATCATAGATATCAAACTTCGAAGGATTGTACCCTATCGACATATCTACATCAGGATGGATACACGGATCCTCACAATCTAGACTTTCGCTCCCTCGAGCAACCTAAAGATTCTTCATTTGTTTTCTCAATGCTCGTAATTGTTCGAACACTGATTCTCCCTCCTTATACTTAGCTTCCCTTTCCATCGGCATATTGATCAACTTCATAAGGCATCCTGATCGCGATGGGCGCTGTGAAGGTGGGTTTTAAAATTGTATATACGGGAGGAATATATCGCTCATGTGAAACGGTATACGTCGCGGGTATGTGCTAGTTTTGGTTAGTGGTGAAGGTGACGCCTTCACGAGGAAGGGTATGAACTGTGTTGGTGGCAGCTGGTGGATTTTAAGGTGTTTGAACCTAATTTGGTAAAGAAGGAGTGTATATAGGAGGGTTCGGTGGGTTTGCAGGGGTTACTGTAGGTATAATCAGGGTGGTAAGGACGGAAGTCGGGGTATTGTTGGCATGGCGAGTAGTGGTAGGAAATTGATCGGAGATTGAATCTAGGGAAGGAGAACATGGTAGTTGTGGGAGCGTCGTCACAGCTAGATGTTCCAATTCCCAAATGTGTTGTATTTCCTCCCTCAATGATTTCATCTTTTGGGCCATCCTAGCCACATTTTCGTCATTCCGCGTATCATCCTTCTCTCCCGATCGCCCCTGGATATCAGCTATTACTAGAGCGTGTTTGGTCGGGTTATCTGTCGCAGACATCTTCCCTTTCGACCTCAAATTGTACGGTGGTTCCGCCAAATTTGGGTAAAACAAAACAACTTCTTCTTTAGGGAATAATAATAAAGTAATACAAGAAAAGAAAATAAAAGAAAAAGAATAAAAGTCAGTTTCAGTGTTTGCACAAATATAGGCACACATAGCATTTAGTTAATGTTTTCAAGCAATTCCTAAAGTTCGGGGGACTTCCCTTTGCCAGAGGTAGGCCTAAATCGCGAATTTTTGACAAACAATTAAATTTGGACACATTCAGATCCGAAGGAGATTTTGATTTTCATTGATAATATTTGAATTGTAACATGCGAGAGCAAAGGTTACATCATTATTTTCAGCATTCATAAGATTACACGGGCTAAAACAAACTTGCCCTTAGGGAATGGAAGGTTCGATATAAAAGATACAATGTGGGAAAAGGACTGAAATCAACCAGCTTCTAATAACCACCCCCTGAATAGTTTCCCATGTCTTATTCCTCTTTCGGTTCCTCTTTTGGATCTTTTTCAAATTTTTCATCATTGTCATTGAACTCAGGCTCTTCCTATGGGTTTTCCTCTGATTCTGTTTCATATTCAATTTGTATACACTCGATCACCCGATCATCATCCTCTGGAGGTGGAAGCATATGATCCACCGACTCGGGGATCACTTGGAGGTGCATAGAGGTGGTCACAAGGTAGTGCGGCAGAATCTCATGATAGATTTGCAATGCCGCCACTGCATCTTCCAGCCAAGCTATTCCTTCCCTGCTCAGTCGGGCTAGCCCATCTTCTTCATTGATCCAAACATAATATTCCGGAGTGCACCACGAAATTTGACCCATCGGCATTGTGATTAGATCGTTCCATTCCTCATTAAGCCTCCTTATCCTCGATATCGGGATCTGCCCATTGTACTCATCTTCATACAGTGTCATCCTCGTCCAGAGAGGTACGTCCTAAATCAACCCAAACTGCCTGAGAACTCGTAAAGGTGAGTATGGCTGCATGCCCTTGAGTCCTATCAGCTCAATGAAATACTTCTCGGGAGTCCTTAGAATTTCCCTGCCGCTTAGCCATGGAAGCTTCCAGTTTATCCATTATCCGCTCAAGTTAGTTAACATCTCTCTCTATTCTTCTTGTCCGTTCGGGGAGACCCAATGCCTCATTCTCTCAATGTGACTTTGAATCATGTTGCTAATACCCACAAAGTAGTCAATTGTGGTCTCTCGTTGAAAAAAGTGCTCTGTGGCCCATATTTAAAACAACAGGTTGCAGCCCTTGAAGAAATCGTACCCCCGGGAACATGCAGACAACTCTCTGCGAATCTCCGCTAACACCATAGGTACCAGGGTAGCTTGGAGGTTGCCTCGGAATGTTGCCAAGACCACAGGCAACAAGTTGATATTGATCCCTCCTCTTCTTTGGGGAAAAACCAATCATCCTAGCAGTGCCAAAGAAAAGGTTATGGGTCTGAGACTTTCCCACGTTGACTGATCACACTATAATGCTCCCAAGTGCCATCATTCATAGCTCTCACGATTCCCAAACCTATCGAACTTATCCATCCATGTTCAATGTTTCTCAAACCCCAACTGTTTGCCAAGACCAAAGCATCGAGAAACCTGTAGCCGGGCATGGTGACTGGTAGTATCGACTTCCTCCCAGTAAATGGCAACTCTGATAAGCTGGTAACTTCTTCCAACGTTGGTACCAACTCATAATCAGCAAACTTGAAAACTACCTTGGCTGGATCCCAGAACTCTATCAGCAAGCGGATAAACACCCTGTCAGCCCGGATATTTAGTAAGGCAGTCAATGCTCCTAGGTGCGTCCTGATTTCATCTCCATGCTCTCAGCAGATGTTCTTCCACCATTGTTTTAGCTTGTGGGATGCTCCCATAACCATGTTGATCTCGGGGATGTTTTGGTTGATTTTCATTTCTGAAGAGGGTAGAGAAAAGGGTTTGATAAATATTTGCTTCGGATCTTAAGTGTCTCATCATGATTAGTTCGTCCTTTCACAAAAGTCATGTCATTGGATGCATGACCCGTTGACATTAGGGTGGCTTTCCTAATTGTGTGCTGATGCCAAGGACCGACCCACCTAATATTTATGAAACATGACCTATGTTTGCTAGAGTAGAGTTTTTTCTAATTTTGAGTTGAACTGAATACTGCGAGAAGTTATGTCAGTTGACCTGACAAAGCCGTTGTCTGAAACTAAAGAATTTTGAAAGAAGGTTCGGAAGGGTGTAAAATATAACCCTCACATGCCATTGTATGTGACAGTGTACGGCCAAGACTCGATAGGAAAGAGTATGATGATAGTATATCTAAAGCAGTAACAGATAATGGGATGTTAGCAATATATTTAAAATAAGCAGTATATAATGAACAAGTAAGGCAGGTAAGCATACAATTGTAAATTAAACACAGTTAAAGCAGTGTACAAACAATCCTATATTCCAAGTCTAGTCTAAGTATGCTAAGGTCGGAACCTAAGTGTGAAATCCCCAGTGGAGTCGCCATGTTCTTGCACCCTATTTTGCACGAGTAAAAATAAGATTCAACTAGTACTTTCCCTGTTGATGATAAAAATAGAGTCACCACCTAATATTTAAAGGTATACTAGGGTACCTGTTTAATTACCAAGATCACTTCTCTATTAGTCTTCTAACCAGTGAGATTTTGGGTAAGGGTTCTTGTTCTTCTAAGGAGAAGGTATTAGGCACCCTTTAAAATCTACCCAAGGTAGCTCCATAGGACTTAGACTAGGTTTAAGGAATTAGATGTCTATATTTTGCTTAATTAGTGCTTAAAAGTATGGCTTATTGTATATCTAGTTTAAAGATTATCACTTGAAAATAGGATACGTAATTTTAAAAGGGGATATAGGTTTCATTTGTAAAAGCCCTTAAAAATGTTACATCTATATAATTGAAAGATTTTTTAGTAGTATACCTATAATGTTTGTATTTGCAAACCTTGTGAGATGTGGCTAAGTTTAAAATAAATTATCTTTGAAATGATGTGGCTTATCTATATAACTCTAGTAAAGTAAAGATTGTTTACAGAGATAGTCTTTAGGTATACCTTGAAGATTAGTTCTCAAACCTCATATTTATTTTTGAAGAAACCGTTTGAAAACCTTGGCTTTGCAACAGCACTTGTTCGATTTTCTTTGAAGAAAAGCTCAAATTTAGAAGACCAATTTTAGATTCTGGTTCTTCTGGTTTTTGAATAAAAGAGAATACTGTCGACATTCGCAAAGGTTGTCTTAGTTTCAAAAGACTTCATGAAAATCATTAGTAAAGGTTAAGAGATGAATAACAGAAATAATTAATGAATTAGAATTATGGTTACTAAGTCACAATATTTCTTTTATCTTATGCCTTTAGAGTTTGCCTAGGTGGTTAACTATAATTCAAAGATATAATGCAAGAGCAATCAATCAAATGTCACAAGTGTTATACATATAGGAGATAATTAGTAGGCTTAAAGCGATAAGGGAAAGAGGTGGCTCTAGGTTTGGGCCTAAGATGCGGTAATCCCATCAGAATAGCAAAGAAAGACATCAGTAGCTTCGGACTCCCAAAAGGTTCGGGCAAAGAGCTTGGGCCTGAGTTGTTTGGATACTCGGCAGGCCCATTTTAAATATATATGCAAAAGAAAAAGAAAGTCATTAGATATATGGGCCAATACACATAATTATATGTAAGTAACACTAATATAGATCCAAGATAAATTATAAAATAAATAATAATTAAGCATGCAAAATTAGTATAAGGTCACATATAGTAAAGCAATTTACAATTAAAAAAACCTTTGTTTCCATTGAACACTAAACCTAAAGAGATTAATAAATGTCAATATATTAGAGGCTAGTGGTGGAATTTCATTACTTCAAAGATCACAAGGGTCTCAAGGACCCCGAGAAGTGCTTGTGACAGGAAGAGTAACTCAACAGAGAACTAAATTCTACTCCCAAATATCCCTAGCTACTCACACTTACTCTTCTCCACAAGTTTTGGTGCTAATGAGGTATTCATTGTAAGCTTCAATACCATAGTGGTGATTTATACACAATGAGGGATATATTTCAATGACACATCCGGAATACCAAAGCACCATCAGACATCTCATGATTTGCATACAAGCATGTAGTACTATCATGTATTCTTATCAAGCTTAAGAGCACTCAGACAGTCAATTGTAGGTGCCAGCAAACATTGAGAGGACAACAACACATGAATACAAGAACTCATAATATGTAGGTCATGTAGTTCAAAGGGGTATAGGAAGTATCATGTGTATTTCTCTTAATAATCCTGTTAGAAGGCTCATGCTTATAGAAGATCCTTACCTATAATCTTGTACTTAATCATACATACTTAATGGGGTTATACAAACCAACATTCCATTCCTTACTGAGTGAGAAAGTTAACAAACCACTTCAACATTCTTAAGAAAATAGGGGCAAGCAAATATATTGGCAAGTAATCTCAAAAGATATCTTCATTCACATCTAAGTTGATTAAGAGTTAAACATATGATTCTACATTCAAACAGGATAGATAAACATTTAAAGGGGCTCTTTCTAAGTCTATAGGTAAACTTCAGTGAACTTAGTAGGTTTCAATGGCCTGGGAACACAGTCACATACATAATATACAAGCAACAGTTTCCTTTAAGGAAGAGATGGGTACAAAACTCCTAATATGTGGCATTTAAACAGGTGCGTGATGTATTCTAACCAAAACCTGCAGCATTATAATATGAGTATTGAACATAGAATTTGGACTAACATTGTCATCATAGTGGTTCTAAACAGTGAACACTAGTACTAGGAAAGAATATGCAGTTATGAGCTAAATTGATTAGTTGTTACAATGAATCTTTGCAACACATGATTTTATCAGACAGTACTCAACTACAGTAGGTATAACTCCAATTAGATTTATAAACATGACTCAAGCAAGTGGAGAGCAGAAGACAGAGCTGAAGTGCACAGGTTCCTTAGGGCTTAATCCTAGTTAATTTATGGCATTATCTCATATAGTGAAGTTCACATATGTGCTAAATAGTTATGGGAGCTGATAGAAGGTCTTACACTGATTTTAGAGCTACAGAATCATAGTTAAATACATTTTAAGGTAGAGACAGTTCAAACATTATAAACTACCATGTTTAAGTTATGTGAGAGACCTATACTCAGCAACATACACTCATTAAAGCAAAAAATCAAGTGAATCATGCCAATAATACTAAGTCATAACACACATACAGGTTACAACGGAACATCAGGAAATCAAGCCAGCTATTAAGATTGTTTGAGGGTCCTTTGGTTATTCTAACAAGTTTAAAAGTAGATATAAGTTATCAAAATGTTCATTAGGATGAACTAATTAATACATGGTTCTAATTTCAACACCTTAAGGAACTTGTGATTCTAGAATCTATTAACTAGTTATAGATTAATAACGAACACATAACAATAGTCAGCCACAACACATTATCGATAATGTCATTTAATAAAAGATAACAGAACAAATCATGCTTGCAAATTCAAATAATTAAAAAAAGGAGGAGAGTTAAGGTTCACAGACCTCCTTTAGGGCAGAAAACCAAACAAAGACTTCGTTTAGCTATTTTAGAAGCCAAAGACTCAAACTTTCGATTATTGAGTAAACTTAGAACCGGAAAAGAGAGAGAAATCAGAAATCGATTAAGAACTTAGGCTTTAATTGAAAAATTCTAAATGATAATTTATTGTGTATTGATTTTATTCAGACTGCTAGGTGTTGTTGGGTGAGAGTCAACCAGGCTCATATTTATAGTGCCTCAAGGTCTAGGGTTCCGGCAGATTCAAATTGGTGAGTGAAAGGTGACGAAAGGCTGATAATGTGAGCAAATCAAGTGAAAATCAAAGAAGAGCAGAGGTGAAAAATAGTAGTTGATTTTACTTGAGTGGAATGTAGACCGTTGATGGCAACGACCCATCGGACAAAGCCCAAAAAACTCAAAGATTACTACGTTTGACCTCTGGGTACAAAATCTTCATGATGAAGCTCTGAGGAGGCTTCTCATGCATTTTGACTTGAAAGAACACAAGAAATCTCAGAAGATTTGAGATTTCACACTTTAGTCTGTAATTTCAATATTGGGGCTTTTGAAATTATATGGTGAAAACAGAAAGAAAACAACAAAATTTGTAGTACAGGGACAAGATGGATAGCTATGCATGCCATGGATTTGAAAGTCCACAAGTGATTTGAGGTTTCATTTTTTGGTTAAGGTTTTCGGATTTAGAGATTTTGAATCTCAATGTTGAAAAAGGAAAGAAGACAGCATGATTCACGGATAGGGAAGTAAAAAGAATGATTTGGGGGCAGGATTTGTCACCTTGCACAAATTTGTGCAAGGTCTGTGACTGATTTGGTTGTGGCATTTGAGAGAAGAAAGGGAAAGGGGGCGGTTGGGATAACGGGGAAATGATTTAGGGTTTGGGTAGTTTGGGTCGTCTGTAGGGGTTAAAGTCAAGGGAAGGGATCTGGGACGTTGATTCTTTAGATCAACGGTCCTGATTATTCGGGGTTTAAAGATTTTTATGAAAACATACGGAAACTGTTGGATCTGTGTGATCCAACGGCTATGGTAATATCTGGTAGGAGGCTTAAAATTAAAAGAAAAATGGGATAAACATAGACCGTTGATAGTTTGGATCGACGACTCAGATGGTTTGTACTTGTTTTGTGAGTGGAGGTGACGAGTGATGTGGCGTGATTTGATTGACTAATAGAGGGTGGCAGGGATCGTCAAGGTGGATTGAAGGAGCTTGGACTTGGATTAGATTTTGTCTTTGGGCTTGGTTATTGGGTCGTTTTTTTATTTAAATGGTAGCCTTTAAGTTTTCTAACCCTTTTGAAATTAATTTAAATAAACTTAATTAATTTTTATAAATATAGTAAAAATTATAATTATCAAATACACTACTAATTAATTTAATTAATTATTTGTAAAAATACTTTGTCTTCTAAATTATGACACTAATTTCGAAATATTAAAATAGTAAACTAATACTAAAATTAAGGAATAATTTATTAAATTAATTAAAAAGCCTATGTAATATATATAAAGGTTATTTTAATAATTTTAAAATTATAAGTATGATATATTTGTAATTACATAATATAAATTATTAATTTCAACACTATTAGTACTTAATTCTTTTGTAAAAATAAGTATTATTGATTAAAAAATATTTTTAAAATATTTATTGCAAATCATTAAGTATAAAAAGATTAATTTTAAAAGAGATGGTCAAAATTGATCGTCAACATCATATAACAGCACACTTATGGGATCGGACCGTTCGCTCGGCATAATCGTGCGTAATATTTCGATAGAGATTCAGTGTATGTATGAGTATCCTAACTCGGATTTGACATTTTTACTTGATATTGGTTACATATGTTCCATTCAAGGCACTATTTGGTATTTGATGATTTCGTATTTATTCTTCTGTTGAGAATCATGTTATATATATTTATCTGTTTCGTTGCTACTTGTTACGTTTCATACCTATCTACGTTTATTGTACTTTGATCATTGGACTACTAGTAGGTATTGATGTCGATCCCTAGCCACTATTTCTTCGAGGTTAGAGTAGATACTTACTTGTACGCGTTGATTTACGTACTCATATTATTCTTCTGCACTAATTGTGCTGGTACTGAGACAAGTATATTTGGTTGTCATACAGGCGTGTAGGCGCAGCTGCTGAGGAGACTTTGTGGTGAGCTTCTTTCTATGTTACGATTTGCAGCACACAGAGTTCCCTTCCTGTTCATTTACTATGTTCTATCTATATTTATTCCAGACAATTGTTGTTGTAGTATTGTATATTCTAGTAGATAATCATTCACTCGTGACACCGAATTTTGAAACTATGGACCACTTGATCATATTTTGTATTAGTTGATTTGGCATTTGGCTTGTAGTTGGATTATTGTACGAATTTCCTTTTATGATATCTAAAATCTCCTGATTAGTTGAGAACGTTTTTCGATTATTTTGATTCTCAAATTGTTTTAAGATATATCTTGGACTATTCGTTGTAGATATTTAGTTGGCATTACCTAGTGGCAGCATTAGGTACCATCATGACTCATGGTGGAATATGGGTCGTGATAATATCTGAGCAGCGTTATGATTATCTCTTGAACTGAAAAAGCATGCTTTATATCTTTCAGTTGTTTTGTATCTTGATACCTGTTGATCATGAGGATATTAATCGTTGCAGCTCCAGACTTGTTATTATTATCTGTGTTGTAAATATCTTGATGTTTATAGCCTCGCCAGTCACCACTAATTATTCGAGGTTAGACTTGATACTTACTTGGTACCGACTGTGGTATACTCATACTATGTTTTTGCATATTTTGTGCAGGTTCTGAGAGTGGTATTGCGGTACTCTTTGAGTTGAGCAGGAGTGCATATTATTGGAGACTTCGTGGTGAGCTGCTATACTGTTTTGATCCGCAACACATGAAGTTTCTTATATATCTCTTGTATATTTTTTTCTCATGGACAATTGTGATTATGTATTCAGACTTGTACTTATTCAATAGTTGCCTGCGTACTTGTGTCACCTAGTTCTTGGGGCTGTACAGTTTTGGTCGCACCATGTTTTGATTATATCAGATATTATACTGTTTCGAGATCCTTCCTGCTTTTATTATGATATGATTCTGTTAATTAAAGGAAATTGGACTATATTCTATTGATTGTGAGTTAGCAACTTAGCAAGTATGACTAGGTGTCATCATGGCCTGAGGTGAGATTTTGGATCGTAACAAATAGATGGGGAGAAGAAGATACTCGTGAAGAAGGGGGTTTGAGGGGG
>AWOL01S0007948.1:74265-94270 GCA_000715115.1 Nicotiana otophora | reverse complement strand
GGGGAGAAAGGGGGTGTAAAGGTAAGACAGCGAAAGGGGAGGAGCTTTCATCTCTTAAAACATTTTTTTTTAAAGGTATTTTATTAACTTAAGTCAAAAGTCATATGGTTTCTTTTTATTCGTTATGTTCTGCCATGTCATCGCGTGTGAAATGCACATGTCATATTTGTTTTACTGATTAGTGTTTTTGCATTTGATATACACATATTAAGTGAAATTAAAGTATCTAATAGGTACATGCTTCACTTGAGGTAGCTAAGTGATAATATTGGACAAGTTTAAGTATTAGTATATATATTCTGTTAAAGAGAAAAGAGAAATGAAAATAAATATATCCAAGGGTGGGCCTCGTGATCAATTAAATAAATTGAAAATCATGATATTTGGTTAGAAGGAATAAAAAGAAAATAGTAGGTGATTCTTCAATGTTCACAACATCGCTTCTGTAAATACGATAAACCCCACATCCGTTTGCATTGCCTTCATGTTGGGACCCACAACCCTAGTCCCTTAATCAACTTGTTATGTAAAATTAACAATCTATTAAAGTCTTGGGGTACAAAGTTATGTAGTAATTGTGCTAGTAAAAAATAATAAATAAATCGTAAAAATAGCCGAGATATACGCGTTATGACCCAAATAACACGATTATAAAATAAATGTACACATTATCTTGAAAAAAGATTTACTACAAAGTACAAGGATTAAGTACTAACTATTCCCATGGAAATTGAGGTCTTGTCGATTCCTAAAGAGGTGCAAAAGCAGAAAGGGAGCAATCAGAGAAAATTACAAAGGGAAAGGGTTATTCTGTCTTATTTTTCTGTTGGAAATTGATACATGTATAAAAATTCAAAAAGAACAGTCCACAAAAGAAAAAAGAACAATAAGTGGGTAAAAGCCAAAAGCCTCTGCGTGCGTGTTTGGATGGACTTAAAAAGTAGTTTGCAAAATAGCTTTTAAACCAAAAAAAACAATAAGTTGGGTTTGCACCGCTTATTGCTTTTGTCTTATTTTAAACAGTTTTTAACTTATTTTAAGTACTTTTGACTTTGCCAAACATTGAAAAAAGCTAAAAAAAGTTTAAAAACTGATTTGACCAGCTTAAAAGCCAATTCAAGCACAAAAAGTTTACGAAATATGATTTTTTTGGGTTGCTGTTTTACATGAAATTAAATAAAAACTCTCATCTAATTGTTACTGTTACTATCTTAATATGTACGAAACCTTTTGTTTTTCAGATTTTCTAAAAACAATTCAGAATAATAAGCGATCATTTCACTTATTTTTCTGCATTTGGTTAGTGCCATTGTGTATGAAAAAATATTTTCTAAAATATACTTATTAATATTCTTTCTGTGCTATTTTATGTGATGTTATTTAGCTGGGCGCAAATTTTAAGAAAGAAGAAAACTCTTTTCAAAATATTTGTTCTAAACAAGCATAATAGATTTTTATATGTCTGTAAATCATATAATTAAGGATAAAAGGAAGGTTGAGAGTTATTTTATTTTAATAAAAATATAAAATATATTATTTTGTAAAAATAAATTTAAAAAGAAAACTGTGTAATACTAATTGGAACAAGGGAAGTAGTTGATAACAATATCAGCAAATTGGATAATATTTTGATGAAATATCAAGTTTTAAAGGCTGATTAGTTGCAGCAAATTAGACATCTCTTCCCGTAAGTGAGTAAAATTATTTTATTATTGATAAACGATATCTTTCTTCAAAAATATTTTATGATAATTAATCATCATTTGACGTGTTTGTTTAGTCTTCATCATATAATATTTGAAGTACTTTTTACTTGGAGGAGAGTCTTGGAGCAACGGTAAAAGTTGTCTATGTGTGACCTATATGTTACGAGTTCGAGTCGTGGAAGCAGTTACTAATGCTTGTATTAGGATAGACTATCTACATAACATCTCGTATTAGGATAAGCTATCTACATAACATCCCTTAGGGTGCGGCCCTTCCTCGGATGCAATATTAGGATAGATTGTCTACATAACAATCCCTTGCGGTGCGATCCTTCCCCAAATGCAAGCATTAATGACTGCTTCCACGGTTCGAACCTGTGACATATAAGTCACAAAGAGATAACTTTAGAGTAGGCTGTTTACATCATATCTCTTGGGGTGCTAGTGGCGTACACATAATTTTTAGTAAGCGGTATCACTGTATAGAAAAGTAAACAAATGAAAAGATTATTATAATATACATATCATATTATAAAAAGGCAACTCAAATCATATTAACAATACACAATTTAAGTACATTATTATAATTCTAGGTTTTAAATTATTAGCAACCCGTAAGGTTTTAAATTATGTGAAAGAGTCAAAATTATTTCGGAGAGGCAAAGAGAATTCGAACTTGTGACCTCTCAAATACAAATAATCATCGAACTAGTGAGCCGTTTTCTTACAAATGGTGTCACTTTTATCTTTTGAGTTGTATTTTTGGTTTATTTATTATTTATATATACATATGTGTAGTAAAATATTTTGAAGAAACAGCGTTCCGTGACACTGCTTGAATCCATGTAAATCCTTTCCTGTGGGGTGCGATTCTTCCCTAGACCTTATATGAATGCGAGACGCCTTGTGCACTGGGTTACCCGTTTCCCGTTTCCCGTTTTATCCATTTGACTTTACTATGATGCATATTCTAAATCTTCATCTCACTGTCCATGTTATGTTAAAGCGGGGACAATAAATGTGCATGGAGCTATGTCTATTGCAAGAGTTCCTGACCTGAAAGGATACGAACAACTGTTACTGATTTTTGGTCTTAATCAAAATAGATCAAGGGCAAATCGGAGCGGTCAGTAACTGCTTAGTCTCATCCGAAAGTTTAATCTACTTATTCCTTCAGAAGGGGGTCGATTTAGTCGCTCAAAATACAATTTACGGCGGTCTTTGATCTAGCTATAGGATAGCGCCCCTGCCCCAAAAGGTTCCTTTGGAAAAGCTCTTTCTCCCTTGTAATTATGGTAGTCGTGGTTGCTGAGAAATTATTATGCCCTGCCTACGTCTATTCATGCTTGGTCTTCTGACAAGAAAATACCAAAATGATGTAAGATCGAAGTGGCCACATTTTATAAAAAGGAAAAGAAAGGAAAAGAAAAATGTGTAGCTTAATGACAAATGAAAATGTCACATATGATGAAAAATCAAGATTCAGAATTCAATTGAACAAAAATGTTAGGAGAGTTATTCTTTCTCTCACCATTAAAATTGACCTTAAAGCTAATAACAGTAAACTCGTTATATTTTTAAAATTCAATTTAAGATGTAATATTATTTTAGAAATTTTAAAATCTATGTGTGTATATAATTATATATGTGTTCTGAGTGAAAATACTTGGTTCAATTCAAGCCATAATTAAAAAACTCCAATCACCTTTGGATAGAGTTATCCAATAACAATTTTGTTGAGATCCATGTTAGCTTATTCAGATATTACCATTAAAAATTATACAAAAATAGCAACTAGTTAGTTAAAAAATCATTTCTAGTAATACAAACTAATTTTTTTCTTTGTCAAAATTGTAGGATATTTAACTTTTGAGTCACATAAAAAATTTACTATTTAATTTTATGTAAAACAAAAGTGAAAATTACTTTAGATAGAAATTTGAAAAAAAGGCTAATAGAGACAGAAGAAGAGACAGGAGAGAGAGAGGATTGCAGGAGAGAAAAGCCTCTGCAAAAGAGCTTTTTGACTCTCTCTCTTCTGCCCATGGCCGATTTTTTTCATGATTTCTTCCTATCTTTTCCCCTTTTGTTCTTCTTTTTTACATTTTAGCTTTTCTTTTTTGGCCTATAATATCATACACAAACACAAATATACAGAGGAAAAAAATCAACATTTTTCAGGTGGGTTTCTCCTTTACTTTTTGTAATTATTATTATTATTATTATTATTTTTTTTGCTGCATTTCATTGTTCTTTCAGCTTTATAGCTTTCTGACGTTCCTCTATAATTAGCTTTTTTTAAATATTTTTTTAATAGATTGATTAATTTCCAAAATTGTTGGAGATTTTTTTCCCTGAATCGATGTTTCTTATTGTTTCTTGAAATTAATCAATTTATTAAAAACCCATAATTCAGAGGAAAAAGTTCAACATTTTTTAGGTGGGGTTCTTTATTTGTTTTTTCCTTATTTGATTTCTGTTGCATTTAACTTTCTCTAAGCTTCATATTTTTCTGGGTTTCGTCTGTATTTAGCTCTTTTTAAAAAAAATATTTTTAATACATCGATTAATTTCCAAGATTCTTGGAGATCTTTTTCCCTGAATCCATGCTTCTTATTTTCTTGAAATCCTTGAATCATTTGATTATATAGTTTGGATTTGATTGTTGTTTATTGTTTTTATGGAAAGAAAATACCATATGCAATTAATAGTTATTTCAAGAATCATTTATTCAAAAAATAGTTATTTCAAGAATCAATCCTTTTAGCTTTAACATATTTTCAGGATTTTCTCCGTAGAGGAAAAAACAACATTTTTGAGGTGAGGTTTTGGCCTTTCTGCTGCATTTCGTTGTTCTTAAAACTTCATAGTTTCTGGAATTTTTCATTTATTACCCATTTTTCCTATTATTTTAATTGTATTTTCTGGAATGAAAAGTAGTAGCTTTTCTCAGAACCGGAATAATTAACACTCTTGGAGATCTCTTATTCTTGAAATTTTTGAAAATTTGGATGTTTTGCTGTTTTTATTGGCAGAAGTATCTTTAATTTACTACTCATTTCAAGCATTCTTTGTAAAAACAGTAGTTATTTCAAGAATCAATTTTTTGATCTTTATTTGATTTTTTTCAGGAGTTGATCTTGTAAAGCATCATGGGTAATTGCTGTGTGAAACCCGGTAAATCTGCTGAAAAAAAGAAGAACAAAAAGAACAAACCAAACCCCTTTTCAATTGATTATGGGGCATCTGGGGGTGGAGTTAAGCTTGTTGTATTGAAAGAACCAACAGGGCAGAACATACACGACAAGTATGATTTGGGTCGTGAGCTCGGAAGAGGAGAATTCGGGGTTACTTACCTATGCACTGACGTGGACACAGGCGATAAGTATGCCTGCAAATCGATATCCAAAAAGAAGCTAAGGACTGCAGTCGATATCGATGATGTTAGGAGAGAGGTTGAGATCATGAAGCATTTGCCTAAGCATCCTAATATTGTGACTTTGAAGGATACATATGAGGATGATAATGCAGTGCACATTGTGATGGAACTGTGTGAGGGTGGTGAGTTGTTTGACCGTATCGTAGCTAGAGGTCACTATACTGAGAGGGCAGCTGCTGGAATTTTGAGGACTGTTGTTGAAGTCGTTCAGGTATAGTTTTTATCAGCTTCTTAGTTCCTAATAGACGCCATTTGGTTTTAATGTATCATGGAAGTTCCCTTACACCCGAATTATATCGAGAAGAGGTTATCTTATGTTCTATCTATTTTAAGTGGAAGAGTTATTGTTTTTAAGGAGTATTAGCTAGCGGCCTACCATAGAATTTGGTTGTTGTAAACAAAGTTTAGGAAAGCTATACTGTTTAGGGAAATGATAATGGAAATCAATTTAGTTTGTATACTGAAGGGGAGACTGGGAGCAACGGTAAAGTTGTCTCCGTGTGATCTATAGGTCACGTGTTCTAGTCGTGGAAGCAACTACTAATGCTTGCATTAGGGTAGGCTGTTTACATCACACTCCTTGGGGTGCGGCCCTTCCCCGGACCCTGCGTGATGCGAGATGCCTTATGCACCGGGCTGCCCTTTTTATACTAAAGTAAATGTGGCCGCCGCTCCCAAAAAGCAAGTGCTTTCTGCTTCAAATTTTGATCTTTAATCCTCATTTCTAACAATTGGTGTCCAAACTCAACTTAGAGTGGAATTGTCACCAACAACAACTAATTAACTACAACTTAGAGAGATGACAAATTGATATTAAATTTAAGTTGTTTACTGAAGTAACTACTGGAAAGGGGAGCTTTCGCGTAACGGGTAAAGTTGCTGCTATGTGACCAGGAGGTCACGTGTTTGAGTTTGCAGAAATGCAGGGTAAGACTGCGTACAATATACCCTTGTGGTCCGGCCCTTCCCCGGACTCTGCGCATCGCGGGAGCTTAGTGCACCAGGCTATCCCTTTACTGAAGTAACTACTGGTCGTTTCATGGTAAAGGACATTAAATTGGGTCCTTTTTAGTTAGTCTCCTTTTCTGAAACAACTATTAATTTGGCTTGCGCTGCATGACATTATGAAATACTTTATGTTGGTAGGAATCTCATTTCATATGTAAATCATGAATCTGTCTGGTAAAGAATTGCCCAATGCATTGATTTTCAATGAGCAAAGCAGAAATTGTAATTTCCTGTTAAAGGGTGGAAATGATTATGATATTACATCTATGGTCAAGTTTTACTCTCTGGTTTTATTATGTAAATAATCAATTTATAGAATTCCAATGGTATTGCAGATGTGTCACAGGCATGGTGTTATGCATCGTGATCTCAAACCTGAGAACTTTCTTTTTGGTAACAAAAAAGAAACAGCTCCACTGAAAGCAATTGACTTTGGGTTGTCAGTTTTCTTTAAACCTGGTAATGGAATTAGTAATGAAACAGTCAGTTTGAGCCCTTTTTATCATGCTCAAAAAAAGATTAAACATTTGGAATAATTTTTATTTCTTTAACAGGGGAACACTTTAATGAGATAGTGGGAAGTCCTTATTACATGGCTCCAGAGGTTCTAAAGCGTAATTATGGACCAGAGGTTGACGTCTGGAGTGCTGGAGTTATACTCTACATTCTTCTTTGTGGTGTTCCACCCTTCTGGGCAGGTCTGCTTCTTTTATTGCTTCATTTGTATAATCATTTAAAAACCTAGATGCAGATATTTTCAGCTTTGCAATTTGTTAACATTTTCTTGATACTTTTGTAAGTTCCTTTTAATATTTTTAGAGACTGAACAAGGAGTAGCCCAAGCAATTATTCGTTCTGTGATTGATTTCAAGAGGGATCCATGGCCTAAAGTTTCTGATAATGCAAAGGATCTTGTAAAGAAAATGCTTGATCCAGATCCAAGTCGACGGCTCACAGCTGAGCGAGTTCTTGGTAATGTTTGTGGAACATTGAGATACTTTACTTCATTCATCTGTCGTTTTACTGTCTCTCTCTCTCTAAATGTCTTTTCTGGCGGCATTGACTCATGTGGATGCAGAGCATCCCTGGTTACAAAATATAAAGAAAGCACCAAACGTCTCATTGGGTGAGACTGTAAAAGCAAGGCTCAAGCAGTTTTCAGTGATGAACAAGCTCAAGAAAAAAGCTCTAACGGTAAATATACACTTTAGTTTGCAATCATATCTGTAAGCTCCGGATTCTCCACTGTTCAATAAAAGATGAATTCACATGCTTTATCCTTAATGCTCGAAATAAGGAGAGAAGATTGTCAGACTATTTATTGCACTTGCCTTGTGCTACTTTATAATATTTTTTGTCATTTTAATTCTTATCATAAAAAAGGAGGAGAAAAGATCCAGTCCTTTGACCAAGTTTCGTTGTTATTTTATTTCCGTGATATGTGTACATTCTTGTGTTTCATGCACAGGTTATAGCTGAGTTTTTGTCTGCGGAGGAAGTGGCGGGAATGAGGGACGCATTTGAAATGATGGATACTGGAAAGAAGGGCCAGATAAACCTTGGAGAACTTAAAAATGGTTTGCAGAAGCTTGGCCATCAGAGCTCTGATGCTGATCTTCAGATTCTCATGGAAGCTGTAAGCATTCTCATGCCCGGTTTCTTGGCTCTATTTGATTCTCTTATAGCTCCACCTGGGGCAACAAAAGATTGAAAGTTAGCTGCTAATAGTATGGCCTGCTGCACCGTTGGGCTCTCTTTGAACTTTTCTGCCTCGAAGAGAAGGCAGATGTATAAGATGATACGGCCATGCCCTATGTAGACCTCCAAATGCAACGATCCACAGTTGCATACCATGAGAGAAGGCAGATTGTCGTTTGAATAGATATACAATCTCTCAGTATCCAGTTTCACTTAAGTGAGGAAAAATACTCGATGGAAGTAAAAGATCCATATAGGCAATACCAACTAGTTGGATTAAGGCTAAGTCGTTGGTGGTACACTTACATCGGTCCGATGTTTGGCAGGTGTCTTTTTAGTTTGGTTAGAGATTTGTATGTCGATGAAAGCGTAACTATGAGATTTAGAGAACCTATAGTTTTAAAAAACTCTTAATGTGTATCCATGGAGAGTGGAAAGATGTAGAGTACTTATATAGCTTATAGCCGACCACTCTAGTTTGGGATGGAGTCGTAGTTGTTGAAGAGAACTCCACACTACACTTGCGTCCTTGACCCTGCTATCAGGATTTTGATTAATTGCGAAGTATACTTGGTCAATGTAAGCTGTAATGTTGTACTTCTACCTGATGACTATTTCAGTGCAGAAAAATCTATAGCCAAAGGATCTTGACATTTTGCTTTCCTTGGAATCCTGAATGCTTATTCTTTTTATCATTTATTTTATTTCAAATATTTGTTTTCTTATGTTTTGATCTTCTGTGTTGGTTTTACAGGCCGATGTTGATGGAGATGGAAGTTTAAATTATGCAGAATTCGTTGCTGTATCTGTTCATCTTAGAAAGATGGCTAATGACGAACACCTGCATAAAGCATTTTCATTTTTCGACAGAAACCAGAGTGGTTACATTGAAATCGAAGAGCTCCGTAGTGCCTTGAGCGATGAGGACGACAACAATAGTGAGGAAGTCATCAATGCCATTATGCATGATGTTGACACAGATAAGGTCAGTATTTGTGTCTGTTTATGTGCACTTACTATCAAACTGTCCTTAAAAGTTTTTCGCTTGCTATCAAATTGTCGTTAAAAGTTTTTCATTGTCTTTGCCAATTTGCTTAAAGTTTATTTTTTCATTTCTAACAACATGCCTAGAAGTATACGGCAAATATCCGACTTGTTTGGACTAGCTTGTCGCGGAGTTTGGGAGCTCAACTGTGTCTTTTTTGTCAAAATGCAGGATGGTTGCATTAGTTACGACGAATTTGCTGCGATGATGAAGGCTGGTACGGATTGGAGAAAAGCATCGCGACAGTATTCTCGCGAACGTTTTAACAGCCTCAGCTTAAAATTGATGAGGGATGGCTCGTTACAACTCGAAAACAAAGCCTAGGATGAACAAAATCCAAAAGAAAGAAATGTTAGAGGAAAAAGGAAAATTTTTCACTAATAGATATATCCCTTTTTTCTTTCTTTATCAGTATGAAATTCTTGTTTCCTCTCGTTATGTTTAATTTTTTTCCTCTACCCTCTATACTCCATTTTAGGCATATCAACTTGTAACTATTAGCCAAGCTTTAGGACTGTTTATTCTATGGTATCTGAAATGTATGAAATAGCTATATTTACTTGTAAATATATGGAATCAGAGATCATTAAAAAAATTAACTATTTTTCTTCTTGACATTATTCAATATTGTAAGAGTATTAAAAAATTACAAAATTAGAAACTATTGAATTTTAGTAAATAAAAGTTTTACATCTCTAGACCTTTTATTTATTCTTGCCTGAAATTTATTAAGTTTTTTGCTGTTTTCTTGTGGCTCAGTCAATTGCATCTCTTTTGTTTGTATGAAAGATAGATTTGATTGTACATAATGTTTGAGGTATCCATTTGATTTATACAATATATTCATGAAGTAAAATATTAAGGTAAATTAAATTTTTAATTTTAGTTGAGGAAAAAAGCATCATATCAAAATTTGGATTTTGATAGTTGAATGGATTTGAATGCTTGAAAACTGTATAAATGAATGTATTAGTGTGTTGTCAAATAAAAATGAAATCAAATGGGACGAAATGGGTATTACTTTTTTCCTTCCACAAGGGAATATATTATTAGGTGGATTCATGATTTAAACTTAATGAATTTAATTTTAAAATTATTAACACTCAAATAAACAAGTCAAGCTATACGGGGAGACATATAGAGAAAATATGTACAGAGCATCATTTCATCAACTAAAATATTATATCTATATCTATATTATATTAAAAACACGAAGGCCCTTAGCAAAATGATGTTCGCCTTTTTTACCCTCAGAAAATATATTTCACATGGGACAAAATAGTAATTTAATTATTTGCCTAATTTTAGGACTTTAAAGTTAGCTAAAATTTTGGTTTTTAAATTTTTCCTTATTTAAAATATGTATCTCTTTATAAAGATATAAATGCACTAAATCTCCTTTTATAAATAAACTACTAATATTTAGGAGTTTGAGATTATTGGTAAATTTGCCACTACTATTCTCAATGAAAGTTCAACGTATTGAAAAAGGTTTAAGACCAAAGTATGGCTTCCAAAACCCTACCAAATCTAGTGTCATCGTATTCACCTGAACACAAAATTCATCCAAGGAAGTTTTTTCGTTTTCCATTAGTTTCAACAAATGACTCAAAATTGTTTTTTATATATTAAGTTATTTCTATTAGTTGATAAATATTTGAGAAATTGTGATTAAGCATATGGAGTAAGAAATATCCATAATTTTAGATTTAGTATTAGGCCACACAAATAGAAATAATATTTTTCAAAAGATATATTTAAAGGATATTCTTTTCAAATTCTAATAAATAAATATTCTGATAAATTCTTCCGTTACCCGCTGTCATTATATTCTTTAATTCAATATCGGGTTCTAGAAATACTTAATTAATAAAAAAATACTTACAATTACACATCAAGTTCATATGATATATCTAACTTTAGAGCATACAAGATATTATCATTACATCCTCACCATTTAATGGATGTATATTAAATATACTCTATTAATTAATCCCAAAATAAAAAAAAAATCTAATAACTTTAATAACGTAATCGGATGCACCAAAAATGGAAGTCCAAAATCGTTACCATTTTTAATATACTCATTATCATCATTTTCCAAAATCATCATTTAAGCTTTCTCTAATATTTCAAAGGTTTTAATTAATTAACTTTTGTCCATAAATCCTTACTTATTTTCGCCTTTTCACTCTTTTATAAAAGGTTTTACACTAGACAAAATAGTCATTTAGTTATTTCTCTTATAGTTAGGAATAGTCATTTAATTATTTTCTTATCTATCTATACTATACTAAAAGCACGAATGCCTTTAGCAGTCGTGCGCATTTTTTACCCTTTAAATATATATATATATATATATTGGATAAAATAGTAATTTAAGTTATTTTCCTAAAATTTAGGGCTTAAAATTAATTATTTTGTATATTAAATACTCATTTAAAATAGGTAATCCTAATTTTTAGGACTTCAAAATTAATTACTGAAATTTTACCTTAAAGAATCATTAAAAGAAAGAAAAAACCACAAACATACTTTTACCACGTTTGTTTTCCCATTACTTTTATTAATACGAGATAATGTTCCTATTATATCTTTAAATGTAGAATATTTAATAAAATACTATTAATGAATTCGTGTTTACCTACAATAAAAGACTAATTTAAAACTAATGATTTTTTTCATTTCAAACTTGATCTTTATAAATAAAAAGAAAAAAGAAAATTTGAAGTCCCTCCAAATTAATGTTAATTATTATTAAAAAAATATTTCATTTAATAAGTCATTTAATTATTTTTTATAATTTTTAGAGGTTTAAAAGTAACAAAACTCTTATTTCTTAAATTTTTTCTTATTTGGACTGAAAGTCCTAATATTTAAAACTTTAAAATATTAAAATATTACTTTATATAGATCATGCACTTAAATTATGCAGAATACCTTATACACTGGGCTGCTCTTTTTTTAATTCTAATTCTAAGTCAATCTCTCGAGTAAATATGTTATGGATGAGTCTTCTTTCAATTATAAATGCTCTCACAAGCTTGCTTTAGTATCCTTTCAATTTTTTTGTCATTGCTATTAAGTTTGAGTTTGTGATCATATGAAAGTTGTAGATTTTTAGTTGCCTGATTATATATTTTAAGTTCTATCCTTCAGCACTACTTAGCTTTTTAAGGACTTGTTCTTGCTGAAAATAAAAAGGAAGCATGATAATTTGTGAATTTTATGAGACCTTTTTTATTTTTTGAGTTATTATACACGATTAACATATATGATCATCTTCAAGAACTTAGACAATAATTGTTTAAACATAAATTTTAAATAAATTAGTACTCATTGAGATAGAATACACGCGCATCACGCGTACCTTGAGAGTAGTAGAGAAGATATGTGTAAAAGGCATGTATATAATTTCGGAGCTAACATACAGAGGAGATGTGCAATAAGAATCATGTATACATCTAAAGAGTTTGCATATAGAGAATATACACAAAACCCAACACTGAGCAGTTTTCCATAACCGCGTGTACGTCATCAAGGAGAAACATGAGCGGACGACCCTAGAGGGATGAATCCTTATTCACACACCGCACGAACAACTCATGTGTCAATTCCAATAGACTTATTGGAAGGTCTTATTAGCGTATCCAGTAGGAATTGAACCTATGAATTCACCAATCATGAGTCGGATGCTTTTACTATTCAGCCATGGATGCTTATAGGGATATTCATAGATGGTAATAACCAAATTCCAATTAAAATAAAATATTTGGAATAAATTAATATAATACAATATATATATATATATATATATTCACTGTTAGAACAAAAAACCTAACTGTAGGAATAGCAGGTTTACAAGACAACTTCCCATTTATTCTACTTCTCTATTTCATTATTGAGTCAGATACGTGTTAGTGATTCTCTAAATTTTTAGTAATTTCTTAGTTTTCTTTTGGCAACTACCTACTCTACCAACTTGGTTGGCAGACGGAACGACTTGTAAACTTGTAATAACGCCAACCACTTCTACATAGGCCAATGAAATTGCCAACACAATATTCCTGCCATCATTTCTGTTTCAATTTATTACCTTTAAAGAAAAACAATTGTCTTAAATATACCGTAACAATTATGTGATATTTTGAAATTTATGGTCTGAAATATGTTATAGTAATATTTGTGTGGCTATAAAACTTGTCATTAAGAATAAAATAGGTAGTTCAACTAAAACAAAAACGGATAAATTATGCTTCATGGGTATTTATTATACTTATAAATAAAAAGAGCTTTACATCTGGTAGCGGTGGCGGAGCCAAGAATTTCACTAAGGAGTGTCGAGATATAAATAAGTAAGCACACGAAAAAATTAGAGGAAGTCAACATATAGTATATATAGATAGAAAATAAAATTTTGACCTCCACATACTGTATATAAAGTAGCTCCGCCTGTCCGGCAGAGTAGTTGAATTACTTATCGAGTTTTAACTTTTATATGTTAACAGTATAAAAGACGATTTTTCATACATTAAGTAACCTAGAAGATTACTACATGTAATCTCTTTCTAAAATTATTTCCATAAAAAAAAGCAAATGAAGGAGAAGTTTTCAAAGCCTCTTTCCTGTTGTCTAAAAGCTACAAATCCTCCAAAAATGGATGAACAGAAGTTGAAACCAAATCAATTACCCAAGGATGGACTTCCATTTCTTGTGATGGCATTTGTTTCAGAAAGACTTTCAGAAGCGGATTTATAGATTCAACTGAATCCATTGCTTTCAGTTCGAACGATGCATACATATTCAAACATAAGTTTAAAATATATACATATAATATGTTCAAACTCATCCTGAATTCACGGAGTCTAAACTCTGGATTCGCCTCTGATTATGCATTCTTCTAACTGACCAAACAATTTGCAAACTATTTATATGCACTCATTTTTTCTACTTTCCAACATCTATTTACCTTCTGAATGAATTCTTCAACTTTTCTTTTTAGCTCATCTTCTCCCTCGTGATCAATCGTTTCATTTTCGTTGCAATTGTTCATTGCTTCTACTGCATTTGCTAAACCATTGTTCTTGTCCAAGACGGAACAATTATTTTTCTCAGAAGCTATAGAAAGTGGAACAAGTTTGTTGTCATTAATTTTTGAACTTGGCTTTGAACTATTAACTAGTAAGATGACAATGATCAAATTGCAGAAAATGAAGGCAACAAAAGAATTGTAATTTGTCTGATTGAGCAACTCAAATGTTGAACTCAACATATTTGCAAAAACACAAACAGGATAACTCATAATAGGTGATGGATTAGGCCCCTTTTAAAAGCATTTCTATGACTCTAAAAAGTGTGCCAACTTAGCTTTTTGAGTAGTGTGGTGTGCAAGCTAAGTTTATTGACTTCTTTTAATTGGATTAGTTAAGTCATGTACATATAAACAATTACTTTAAGAAACTTCCTTTACAATTAAAGTATGGGGTTGTCTTTAATTATTTTACTAAAGTCTTGCTTTGCTTCCTCTAACTACTAAAGATTCTTGAGTGCTTGATTATTTGCTGTTACACCCTCTGATTTCATCACCACTGACCTCATAATCAGGGGCGGATTTAGGGGCGGGAGGGAGTCGCTTGAATCCCTTTTGCCGGAAAATTACACTGTACATTTAAAGTAAAATTTATTTTTTGTCTCTATATATTATATTTTGAATTTCCTTAATACAACCCAAAAACATAGCCCAGTGTTCAAGAGGGTTCAAAATATTTGTGAGGTTATTAGTTAATTCCCACTTGTCATATAGTCACTTTTAAATTTTTAAGTTTTTCTTTTTGAACCACCTTTCAGGAAATCCTGCCTCCGTCACTGCTCGTAATGGCTGAATTTGAACCTTATGAGTTCTAATTGTATAACAACATCAAGTTTTAATAATTGATTTTAAATTCAAAATTTCTAATATTTAATGAATTTCATAACACAAATACAAAATTTAGGACAAACCTACGGGGTTCGGCCTAACCCGTAAGTTGCCTTAGCTCTACCCCTGCATAAAGACATGTTTTGTTTTCGAATTAAGTCATTTATATTAATGTAAGGAGACGGATCTATAATTGTAATTTAGCTAAATATATAGTTCGAGTTGAAAAAAGTAGATGTGCCGGTTACCTATGAGCATTGAGATGTATTCCCTTTGTGTGGTATATTATGATTAAAGTTAGTTAGATCTCTAATCTCCAAAGTAATTCAATCCTTCAACAATAATTATACCCAACACTGCTATTTCCTTGAAATTATCCCAAGTTTAGAACTGTAAAGTTCAAATTGCTATTTCCTTGAACTTATTTTTTTCAATTTTTCTAATAATAATTACTTTCTTGTCAACTTCTGTTTTTCCATTATAGGCTACAATTTGAGACTTAAAATTCAAAAAGAAACAAATAAAGAAAAGAAATAATGAAAAACTCGTTATACAAAATTGTCAATCATATCACAGCTATGTAACAGCTACTACATACATATTTTTTTAAATTTCTAGTACAATTTTCTTGTTTCATAAACTGGCTAATGCTCAACGTACAAACTAACAAAGCATACAGTTCATTGACTTTGATAACATATTCCCAACTTCTCTGCCCTCCAACCCCTATTGACCTTCTCAATGAAATCTTCAATCCTTTTCCTTAACTCATCATCTTCTTTTTCATCACACTTTTCAAAATTGTTTGCATTGGTTTCCTTTTTTGTTATTTCCAAACATATTGTTCTATCAATTGTACCATTAGCACTTGCCTCTTCCACATTTTCACTCTGAAAAATTGTGGCTTGACGATGAGATTGTTTAATATTAGCACACCCGTAATAATGAAATCGAGCAGCATCGTCGTATGCTTCACTTTTGTTGTCTTGTTTTATATTCCGGAGTACTTCTCTAGACGATGTATCACTCGATACCAAAAATGAATGTATTTCTTGTGATGTGTTGTCCATTTTTCTAATTTCACAATCAAGATTCATACCTTTTTGAAATCTTTTAGGCTTAGTAGTGCCTAGTGCTTCTTTTCTCTTGGACATATCATGATCAAGAATATTGGTGGTGTTTTCTTCTGAACTAGGTTGGAATCCACCAAGCAGGAGAATGGCTATGATAAAATTGCAGAAACAAAAGATAATATGAGAATTGGAAGCAGCCATAATGATCAACTCACATGTGGAACTCAACATGGTTGAAAATCCTAAAAACAATGGACTTGATAATCTTAACCAGATGTCTCGATTCCAGCCTTGAAAATATAGAACCTTTCAATAAAGAGTGTTTTACCCCTTTAGTGAACCTATTAGGTGAAAATACGAATTAGTCAAGCCAATAAATTTCAAGTACGGATGGCTAAACTAGAAAAAAATCTTGGTAACAAAGAACTTGTATCAAGAAAATATGGGGTGCTCTTTTTAAGTACTATGGGATGAAATGAGGCTATTTAAAGGTTTGTTTTGATTCTTAAAGTGTGCCAAAGAAGCTTTTAGATCATAATAAGCTTAGGGATTGATTGATGAGATGTGGAGGGAAAGCTAATGGGTTGACATCATATTTTAGTCTTTGGTCATTTTTATATACTCAGTTATTTAATAGAAACTTCCCTAGTAAAAAAATATTAAAATGTGGGGGACATTCTTGAATAATTTATGCATGTCTATAGTAAGCGAAAAATGAGGAGAGTATATAAGAGCTTGTCCATGTGGGTCTTGCCTTTTTGTTTTCTATTCGGTGTCGAGACCACGATTAATTTGCATTTGTGTCGCATAAGATAAGGAAAAACGCTCCTTATCACGGGTTTTTCTTTCTATTTTCAGAATTTAAATATCCTACTTATCCTATAACAACTTTTAATGTGGACTTTCTCGAATAATTTATGTACCCTACATTATGACAGCTCGAATTAAGACTTTGAATATCTCGTTTTTAGTTCTAAAACAATTCCTGTTTTTATAATATGGACATTGGTTTACATGTAAGGACGAGTATATAATTGATTAATCACTTGCCTTTCTTGTTCTAATTTTTTATTTGGTGTTGCCCACATTTATTCTTTTCAGTTATGACAAATTAAATTTTAAACCTCATATCGAACTTTTCATTATTAAGAAAATACAATTTTCTTCTGTTTGGAAATTTCCAAGAAAATAAACGGAAGTTAAAAGTATAATTTTTCAGGGAATCAGTTAAGCAATAATATTAAAGTATACTAAAATTTCCCATGGATGATGATTGTTGATTATATCATCATCGTCATTGTCATTATTATCGTCATGGTCTCATTGTCATTATTTATTTATTTTTCTTTATGGGTGGGGTTACAGAAGTGGAGCTTTAATTTTTTAATTTGTTTTTATAATGTCATTTTCATTTATTTAGTCGGAAATGCATTGATCTGACTAGGAAATTGTACAAGTTAATGTGACATGTATTTTTAGGTTTTCTACTATTTTTATGGCATGTCAGAATTCTTTTAGGAATTTATAGGGCTTGAACTAGAATGCTTTTTAAGTGATAATAGTAAATTTTAATGACTTTTAAGTGACAAAATAGATAAGTAACTTTTAAAATTAAACATTAATTGAATGACCTTCGGTGAAATTAACCCGATACTTGAAGCGCAAGAATCAGACGGTTAAGCCTAAACCTCTTTTCTTCAAGCGATTCTAGAAAAAATTCTAATGACGTCATCCGAAGTACTATAGTTGTGAGTCCTAATAGATGGATTTGATAACACAAAATTTAGTGGATATACTGATCATCTCAAGTTATATTATATGTGCATTTTTCGTGATTACAACAATTAAAGGATTATTTAAATTAAATTTATTTGATTGGTGATTTAAGTGAAAGTAATTTATATATATATGATATACATCAAAGTTGTTGCGCAAACATCGGGGGTTGGGCATTTCGCACGCTTGGAGTAACAGTTAAGCGTAAACCTGGTAAGATAAGCAGCTCTCACGTGCGTCTAGAGGGTTTTCTGTATATGTTGCCTTGAGGCGAGTCTTGAAGAGAGTCACAACTCACAATAACACCATTCAAAGCACTATTAGTTTTGAGTTTTGTTTACCCGTAAAATGGTACAGTTAAATTTATAACGTAGTTTATAGACAAGCGATTGATTTGACTCATAAATAATAAATAAATGACAGCAAAGATAAGATTAACAAACGAGGTTAAAGAAGATAACAAGCCTGACTAAGAACTTTACCCTTTCAAGTGATAAGAGTGTATGCAATATTCAAATGCTAGAACTTAGAGTAATATGATAATAGATTATAACTTTTTGTAGGCAGAATCCTTCGTCCCCCATAATGGATGTTAATCCTCCTAGTTATTGCATTGCTTAGGGAGACAAGATCCTAAAATCAAGCTCCTCTCGAATGAGAATAAAATCACCATTGATGGGTGCATAATAACCGGCTTTGAATGTTGATATTCTCTCTAACGACCGCTCATTAAATGATGTCTAATGTCGAATCTTCGAATATTTATTGTCATCTATACCTCCTCTAAGATCCTCCAAGGACCGATCACACACTTTGCATCCAGTGCTAGCTATTTGCTAACTCACTTTTTACTTTTCTTCGGTTCCACATGTCGCTTCACCATTCAACCAACTGTTATCACTCAATCTTGCCCCAAACAGATAGTCCCACTACTTTCCGGTGACACAACTCAGTATTATTGGGAATTTGATAAGAGTTCATTCTTGGAGGGAAAGTTCCTGAACAACCTCTGACACTTGAAAGGACGTACGTCTTCTCGCATTTAATAACCCGAACACGCGTTGCTCCGGATTCAGCAAGTATTTTTGCCGGTTTCAAGGTAATCATAACCACGATTTTTTCCGTCTATATCTTCTCCGCTACTCATCATTTTTACTTCTTTACTTTTATTATTTTCACAACTCCTTTTTCTTCTTAGAGCTTTTCTGCAAAACTCAACCTTCTTAGTAAAAATTTCTTCCTCGTAAACATGTCTTCTAACATTGCTGTTTCCGGTAGCTCTGGCCTACTCCTCGTCGGAGGTCCAAAGAAAAACAAAACCAAAGAGGTTGACACCGAATCAAAACTTTCAATCGTAAACACCATCATACTACTTCATCTTAGCACGGCATCTGATTTCCAAGAACACAAACCACCTCCAAGATCTAAAAGTGACAGGTTCTTGCCTGTTTGCAGATACCCTTCCTCCATTCGCTCTTCTAGCATTCCTATTGTGAAGGAGGAGCGCAATTGAGGTAACGTCAAAATTCTTACCCCTAACGCAGTAGAATGAGTTACGTACTCGAAGTCGGGGTTCATGTACGTCAACATATACCCCTTACTTTGGATCCTTTCACCTTGGGAGCGAGTGGAGGAATTGACCCAATAATTGTAGAATTCTGCTATCGGTACCAAATTTGTTTGGCATGGGTAGGCCCATCCATATGGCGTACGGTAGCCTGCCTTCGCCAACTATGTGCTAAAATTGGGGAAACCCTAATCCTTGCGCATGAATCTTTACTCAAAGATATTCCGTGGGGGCATGCTGGACCTCAGCAAGCGTGACCACCACACCCTTTTTGCTAGTTGACGACGACAACGACCGTGGATGGATGAAATGGTTTGTTGTCATTACTACCAGGGACATCATCCCGGCCATAGTGTTACGCCCCGTTTTCTCGCGAAAGCGGGTTTCGACGTGTGACAACTCTTTTAAATGAAGGTATTAAAAGAGAAAAGTCGCTACCTAACGATCTTTAAGGTGTGTTAGAGCACCTATTTGGAAATAACTCCGTTTGACTAGTCTGTGTCAACAAAGATCGTGTAAGGGATCAAATTACTTCAACGAGAAGGTGTTAGGCACTCTTCGTGGTCCACAACTGTGGGTCCCGGCCGAATTTTAAACTGTGTGAATTATGTGATTAGGCTAGGTGATCAAATAAACAAAGGAAAATTTAGAAGTCGAAGAGTCTTATTATGACACATGAGAATTGATACAAATCTTAATGATCACAAGGATGCAACTAAATTGGTCTATGTTAAATGACTAAGTGTAAATAACAAGTATATAAAGAAAATGGGGGG
>AWOL01S0007948.1:0-71786 GCA_000715115.1 Nicotiana otophora | reverse complement strand
CCTAAAAGGATCACCCCGTGCAACATAAATAATACTTCCCAACTCCCTTAAGGTAGGGGTTGCTCATATTATTCACCGAACACAGACTATCATCTCCTACTACCCAATTACTATGTTGAAGTTGTTACCTAAAGGCACTCTAATTCAATTCTAAATCGTATCATATGCATACACTGCCCGTCCAGTACCTACGGTCCAGGAGGCGTTCGACCTATTATTTGGATGGTTCTAGACTTCACCTAGGTTGGCCAAAATGATAAAACTAAGCGACATTCAAAACAGATAGGATTCCACATAAAGACAATTAAAGGCCCAAGTTAGCCTCTGCAACAAATGTACACGGGCAGTTTAGGCAGTACATAGTTCCAGAATCGAACTTAGAGTCCTATAGGCATGGTTTCTAGGAGATTTTGAATTCCAGTATTGTATATGCATCGTTGTTGTTCTAAGTGGCTTAGGCGAGGAGGCAGTAAACTGTTTGCAGACTCAGGATTATTAGCACTGGTTTTATAGATAGGCGTCTCAGGCGAGTGACACTGTCCTATAGGCATGATTTCTAAGTTGTTTGCACAATGGGCAGTGAAAGCTATTAAAACTGGGAATTTCCAGCGTTTGATTCTATAGACATACTTTCTAGGTAAATAATAGTATTCTATAGGCAAGATTTCTAATAGTTGTATTTGAACTCGCTGTTAATATACTTATTCTTATAGGCATGTTATCTAGGTGAAAGTATAATAAAATGGCAGAAACAAATGATTAAGAGACTAGTGTCCTATGGTCATGATATCAGATGGACAGTGCACCAAAAGTAATAGAAGCAATTTGATCAATTAATTGTTTGAAGTCCTATAGGTATGAAATCTAGGTTAGCAAAAGCATATAATATACGTCCTATAGGCATGTTGTCTAAACACACAGTAATAACAAGTATGGCGATTGATAGGATGTTTGAGATAGTGTACGAGTATTAGACAAATTAGGTGAGGTGTGTGCAATTCCTAGAGACATGATTTCTACTAGCGTGAAGAAGTAGAGCAAATTAAACAAGATAACAAATAAAGCATGTAGACCCTATAGGCATGTTCTCTACCCTTTATGCAAGAACAAAGAACACCCATTCCACAATTTCACTAACACCCCAATTATTCGTTATTACAAGTTACAGGACCAAAATAGAAAAATACAAACTCAAAGGTGACAAAATGTAGACTGAAACAAGTACATACCCGCTATAAAATAACCCAGTGAATTTCTAGGCTTTCAGCAGCCTCACGAACCAGCAAACCCAAATCTCAGGCTCATAAGGACAGTAGAATCTTCCTGAATCCAATGCCCAAGTCCAACAACACATATGGCTCAACACCTTGCCTAACAAATAACTTACTTAGCCAAATGGATGTCAAACTTAACCATACAGGTGAAAGAACACTCGTGGAATTAATTAAATAACTTTTCACACTTAACTCCTAAAGCTATAACTAATCAACAGTTCAGATCAAAGAACATAGACAAGAGTACATGAAATACTAACAAGTTTACAAGGAAAGTTCATACTTGTATTCTCAGAAACAAAGCTAAAGTGACAAGATTGACCATCATAGGATAGTGAACTATTCCAAAAGAGTTTCAAGAGTAAAGTGATTCAGAATTAGCCTAAAAGAGCTTTAGACATAATATTTAAACATGGAAATCTAATAGAGTCATAGACAAGAACAAGTAGAGCATTGCCTTCACATGAAATTTTAACAAGAAGGCCTAGTGTAAACAACATAACAGAACAGGTTCATGATCGAGCAATCACTTAGTAGAAAATAAGAAAACTTGAACATGGTGAATATCAGTTACAATACCAGCAGAACTTATAGTAAACAGAAGACATGTCAATTTTCAAATCAATAGGACAGACAAGCATCAAGCCTTGTACTAGCTGCCCCATATAAGCGAAAATGTTGATTATGAGATTTACTCTAAAAGTCTTAACGAATACTGAAAAACACATGATTGAGCAAGTCAAGAAAAGCACACAATAGAGTTACAAATAGCATGGGAACATGTCATATCTATTAGGACAACTCCAGAAAGATAAAAATTGGGCATGAATATCTCAACGGGAATTAGAACACATTCTGGGCATGAGTCGGCTATCATAATAGTACAGAACAAGGCAAGGAACCAAACTCAGAATAAGCAACAGGTATAAGTAACCAACTATTCATTAACATAATGATTAGAAATTATTCAGGTTGGACACACCTAATGAGAATGCATTAAGGCTAGCATATTAGGCTAAGTATTTAGATAAACTTGCAGAGAAATAGCAAATTATGCATAAAGGATTCAACATGAAGAAAGTGATTTGAACAAGAACATAGTTTCATAAGGGTTTTAGTACAAGAAATCAAAACAAGGTTCAACAACCATCAATCAGGTTTCAATTACGAATAAGGCATGCATCATGAATCAACTTAGCTATCCACATGTGAGTTAAATTAGAACTTGCATAGAATTGAAGCTGGGGGAACTACATAATAGTACTAAAACAAGCAGAATTGTATACGAAGGGGCATAATATTGAAATTAACTCAGGGAATTCCAAATAACAATAATGCACATAACACAAACACGAACAAAAAGAAGTAGAAGTGTGAGAGTATAGGGTACTAACCAGTTGCGGACAAACTAAACAAAGGATGAAGAACTCGAAAATCTCAAGAATAGCTGTGATTATTGAAGACGAGTAAAACCTCAACTCCCCAGTGCTTTAGAGTTCACAGGAGCCTCAAAATGGACTCGGAACAGTTCTTGCATTAGAGGAAGGCAAACAAAATCCGATGGCCTTGGCTTTCAGCCGACCAAGAGCTCACTTTCAGAATAGTACAGAATAAATGAGAGTGAGAGAATAGTTCTTAAGGTGATTAAAGTCTATCCAAAAGGAAAATTGGGGAGGGGTTATATAGTGGTAGAAATCGAGCAAGCAAACATGGAAAATAATTAATCAAACGTAAATAAGGAAAGAAAATCACATGCAATCGATAATAGAACTAGTAAAGGAAAAAATTGAAATTTCAAACCCTAGTTCGACGGAAATAAAAGATTGGCCGAAGATATTGGTAAATCAGATCCATATAATCTGGTAGTGGCTGTATATGAACGAAATATCGTCTAAGTATCGAAGATTGAGGACGATTGTTTATAACTCAGGACTTGGTACTTGCCAACAATAGGCGAGTACTAGGTGATGCCAAAATCGTGTAAGTAACAAGATGAAAGAACGTATAAGGTAAGTGAATCATGGATTGATTCCATTTTGGGGCCAGATTCGGAGAAGATTTGAGGGTATGACGACTAGGGTTTCTCATAGATGAGTGGAATGGAGAGGTTTCAGAGGTGGGTTTTTAGGTGAGGATGTCCCTAGGGTTTAGATTAAGGGGATATAAGGAAATGTAGGGAATTATTATGGGTCGTTGATTATTTGAGACCAATGGCCAGGATCGAAAGGGAACAAGGAGGGTTGTTTAAGCGGGTCGCGGCCGGGTTATTTAAAAGAGGGTCGTTTGGTTTGGGTTGAGGTGTTATTGGGCTAAGGTGGGGTGTCTGGGCTGCCAATTAATCCGAAAAATGGCCTGGTTTGGACCAGCTTTAAAAGATAAAGAAATTAAGGAAAACAAAATTAATAAAAATATCTAAATAAGTGTAAAAAATATTATGTAGAAAATAAGAATTTTAAAATAATAGTTGAAGGTTGTAAACATATAAAAAGTTATTTTGACTTTGAATAAAATAATAAATACAATTAATTACAAAATGTAGGCTACTATCGCAAAAGAAAGTGTACATAGCACAAAAAATGCAAATGAAATTATACAAAATGAAATAAAATATTATAAAGCATATATGTGGTGTAAATAATGAATTTGGGTGATTAAATCACCACAAAATAATTTAAAGGGGTAATTAATACATATTCAAGTAATTTAAATGCAAAACAATCAATTTTAAAGCTTTAGAAATTATGGAAGATTATAGAAAATACTTGTATGACTCTTGTAAATTGAGTAATGATGCAAAAATGATGTTTTAAAAGTATATATATTATTTGAAAAATATGAGGGCAAAATTGGGTATCAACAGCTGGCCCTCTTTACCCGGAAATGATGAAAGAGTTGTCAGGTAAAGAAAATGATGACCAATTTTGTCTGAAGTGAGTGAGGAATGATGTGTTTTGAAAAACGTGGGGCCGAACCCTGATTCTTGAGTTGCCTGCATATCCCTGGTGTTTCGGGAATCAGGCCGTGTGTAGTTCTAGATCCAACGGCAAATGAAACAGATGAAATTGTTATAAGATTGGTCATGTGTTTCGAAAAGATCTTTTGAGTGGGATAGTGTCGTGAGTAATGGATAATTTCAAGTGTTGTTATGAATGCAAATTGAACATTACGTATGTACAAGACAGATATTGGAACTGTTATAGAACAAAAGGTAATCAATTACTGATCATCGGTTACGTTTGAGGTGATTGAAAGATGTGAACGTTGTGAATGGAAACCAGAGTAAGAATTGCTCTTATTTGTAGAACGATTGTCTTTAGAGTTACCTGCAAAGCTTAAAACACGATGCATGCGAATATATATGGGTTATTGCAAAAACTTAAATATGTTGCAAATTCCCTTCTGGCCATGTGAGTTGTCTTTGGACGATGATGATGTCCTTCGACTTTGATGTCCTGGGCCATGAAGCATTTGATAAGGGATTTGCAGGCCATGAAATGATGTCTTCGGGCCATGAGGATGGTGCCTCTAGACTATGACGCCTTTGAATAATGATGTGCAATTTCGAGAGATCCTTAGGCCATGGCATGGTGTCTTCAGGATATGAGGGTGGTGCCTTTGAACTATGACGCCTTAGGACAATGTGGTGGTGTTTCAGCCCATGAAATGCAAGTATGTGGTAATATCGATCGCTTGATAAAGGAAATAGGTGATGCTTAGTCATTCGCAAAAACGAGACAAGACAAGGCTTAGTCTTATATGAGATGAGGGCAACGCTTAGCCCGTTGAGAATAAAGGAGATAATGCTTAATCTTATGCAGTGTAGCAGAGACAGAGTTTAGTCTCATGCAAGGGAAGGCGACGCTTAGCCTTATGCAATAATGAAGGCAGTGCTTAGCCTCGTGAGATAAAGAGAGACAGTGCTTAGTCTTATGCGAGGAAGACAGTATTTAGCCTTATGCAATAATGGAGACAGTACTTAGTCTCATGCGCGGAAAGGCAATGCTTAGCCTTATGCAATAAAGGAAGGCAGTGTTTAGCCTTATGCAGTAATGAAGACAATGCTTAGTCTCATGAAAGGAAAGAAAATGCTTAGCCTTATGAAATAATGGAGGCAGTGCTTAGCCTCATGCAAAGTATGGCGACAATGCTTAGTCTCATGCAAATAAAGGCAGTGCTTAGCCTTATGCAATACTTGAGACAGTGGTTAGTCTCATGCAAAGAATGGAGATAGTGTTTAGTCGTATGCAAGGAAAGAGAGTGTTTAGCCTTATGTAGTGATGAGGGTAGTGCTTATCCCTATGCAATAAGAGCAATGTTGAATGCGAGAGGGAAAAGTATTTCTTAACTTGATGCGTTTGACTTTTGTCGGTGTGAAGATAGTGATCTTGTTGTGTGTATATATTTGCGGATGTTCTTGTTACGTCCATAGTGCCTGCATCCAAAGAAAAATTGTGAGTTTGGAGGGGGAAAGGTTGGTTCGTGCTCTCAATTCCTTGCTTTGCCTTTGCTCTTGTCTTGAGGTCCTGTTTGAGTCATCCCGGGTAGTGTCTGGCTACTATAGAAAAATATAAGAAATTTGAAAAATATGCATTTCTGATAAATCGTTTGTAGTTGTTTAAAATATGTGATAATGTCTGAGAATAAACCATTTTGACGAATTGGCAACTATGACACACTTTTGAGACATTACAACCTCCCTAACTCGGAATTTTGAGGATCCTCCTCAAAATTCTGCCCCAGTTTAAATGCATACTTCTAGCGATACATTTCTTGGAGATTCTAAACATGATAAGATCAGGCGAGCTCGAGATCTTGCCCTAGTTTCTGACCATAGGGGGAATGAAGATCTTATTATGATGTGACCGAACCCACATGGCTGCTTACGTATCCCATCTTAAATGGGAATCGGGTCTAGCATAGTTTAGGTTACATCACATAGAAAGTGCAAACATAATCTTAAACATAATATCTCTTGGATACGTCTGAATTGATAGGTTTTGGCCATATCTCTCCATCCATCTATACAAGTATAAGTGCTCCTCCTGTCAGTACTCGGTGAACCATGTAAGGGCATTGCCAGTTATGGTGAGAATTTCCCCTTTGCTTCATCCTGATGTGGGAAGATCTGTTTCAGTTCCAGTTGCCCCAATGTGAATTTCCTTTACCTAACCTTTTTGTTGAAAGCTCTTGCCATTCCGTTATGTAGAGTTGATCGTGATACACTGCGTTCATTCTTTTACCATCAATGAGAGCTAGTTGTTCATACTGGTTCCGTACCCATTATGCATTACTGAGCTCGGCTTCTTGTATGATTCTTAAGGAAGGGATCTCCACTACGGCCTTCTTAGTCGCAGCCTTATAAGACGTGACTTCAACCCATTTTGTGAAGTAGTCTATAGCCACCAAAATGAACCTATGTTCGTTTGAAGCGGCGGGTTCGATTGGTCCAATGACATCCATACACTAAGCAGGGAAAGGTCATGGCGAACTCATTGCATTGAGTTTGTTGGGCGGCACTCGTATCATATTAGCATGTATCTAGCATTGGTGATACTTTTGAACATATTTTATGCAGTATGTTTCCATAGTCATCCAGAAATACCCTGCTCTTAATATCTTCTTGGCCAAAACGAAACCGTTCATGTGAGGTCCGTAAGTTCTGACATGTATTTCTTCAAGCAATCTAGATGCCTCCTTAGCATCGACACATCGCAGTAATCCCAAATTAGGAGTCCTTCTATACAGAATTTCTCCGCTTTGAAAGAAATGATTGGCCAATCTTCTGAGCATGCGCGTCTAAGCATGTGTAGCATACTCTGGATATTCCCCCTTTTCTAAGTACTCCTTGATGTCGTGGAACCACGGATTTCTATCAAACTCTTCTTCAACATGAGCACAATAAGCTGGATGCTTATGAATTCCTATTGGGATAGGATCGATAAAAGTCTTGTCTAGATGTAGTATCATGGAAGACAAGGTGGCTAATGCATCTACAAATTCATTCTGAATCCTTGGAACATGCTTGAATTCTATTTTCGTGAACCTCTTGATCAGCTCCTGCACACAATGCAAGTATGGCAATATTTTGGTATTCTTAGTAGCCCATTCTCCTAGAACCTGGTGCACCAATAGATCTGAATCTTCGATTACCAGCAACTCCTAAATGTTCATGTCGACGGCTAACCTGAGTCCCAAGATGCATGCCTCGTATTCTGCCATATTGTTGGTGCACAGGAACCTGAGTTTTGCAGATATCGGGTAATGTTGACCAGTTTCTGATACTGAGATAGCTCCTATGACCACTGCCTTGAAGTTTGCTGCTCCGTCGAATAACATCCTCCAACCGTCGTATGCTTCGGTAATATCTTCTCCTACAAATGATACCTTTCCGTCGTAAAAATACGTCTTCAGTGGTTTATATTCTCCGTCTGCGGGATTTTCTGCCAAATGATCATCCAATGCTTGCCCTTTGACTGCCTTCTGAGTTACATAGATGATGTCGAAATCACTCAGCAATATCTGCCACTTTGCCAACTTACCCATAGGCATGGGCTTCTCAAAGATGTATTTTAGCAGATCCATCCTTGATATGATATATGTAGTGTATGCACAGAAATAATGTCTCAACTTCTGGGCTATCCATGTCAAAGCACAGCAGGTACGTTCCAACAAAGAGTACCTGGCTTCGTAAGGCGTGAACTTCTTGCTCAGATAATATATCGCCTGCTCCTTCATCCCAATTTCATCATGTTGTCCTAGAACGCAACCAAAGGCCCCATCCAACACAGACAGATAAAGCAGCAGAGGTCTTCCCGGTTCTGGTGGGACCAACACGTGTGGTTTAGATAAATACTCCTTGATTTTGTTGAAGGATTTCTGGCATTCTTCAGTCCAGCTTGTTGCAGCATCTTTCCTCAGCATTTTGAAGATTGGCTCACATATCATTGATTGTGCTACAAAAACAGCTGATATAATTGAGGCGCCCTAGAAAACGCATCACATCCTTCTTATTCTTTGGCGGTGGCAAGTCCTGGATAGCTTTGATTTTTGACGGGTCTAGCTCAATAACTCGGCGGCTGACGATGAAACCTAACAATTTTCCAGCAGGGACTCCGAAGGCACATTTTGCAAGGTTCAACTTCAAGTTGTATTTTCAAAGTCAATCGAAAAATTTCTTCAGGTCCGCCATGTGATCCGAACATCTTTTAGATTTGATGATAACATCATCCACGTACACCTCTATTTCCTTGTGTATCATGTCGTGGAAGATAGTCGTCATGGACCTCATGTAGGTGGCCCTAGCATTCTTCAAACCAAACGTCATCATTTTGTAATAATATATTCCCCATGGTATGATAAAGGCGGTCTTTTCGGCATCCTCTTCATCCATCCAAATCTGATAGTATCATGCGAAGCAATCTACAAAGGATTGGAGTTCATGCTTCACACAGTTTTCAATCAGTATGTGCATGTTAGGCAGTGGAAAATCATCCTTAGGACTTGTTCTGTTCAGATCTTGGTAATCGACACATACTCTAACTTTCCCATCTTTATTTGGAACGGCCACAATGTTGGCTAACCAGGCCGGGTATTCGACCACTCGGAGAACCTTGGCTTTAATTTGTTTGGTGACCTCCTCTTTTATCTTCAAACTCATATCCGGCTTGAATTTTTTGAGCTTCTGTTTTACCGGTGGACACATGGGATTGGTAGGTAGCTTTTGAGCTACTATGGATATGCTCAACCTAGTCATATTGTGGTAGGACCATGCGCAAATATCCTCATATTTTTTTAGAAACCTGATATACTCTTCCTTTCCTGTTGGTGATAGATGGATGCTTATGCGAGTTTTCTTGACTGTTTCAGAATCCCCTAAGTTAACAGCCTCAGTTTCCTCCAAATTAGACTTTGGTTTGTTTTCAAAATTCTCTACTTCTTTGACAATTTCCTCAGGTATTACATCATCCTCTAGATCTTCCGAATCACTATCCTTATGTTGCGTTGTCTCATTACATGTCACAGTTGTAGATTCATCAGGATATTTAATAATTATATTAAAAAGAATGTAGAAATATAATAATAAATATGAAAAGAAATAATGCATTATTAAAACTTTTAAAATGTCAACAAGTACGACTCGATGGCTCGAGTAATTATTTCAAATCAAAATACTGAAAAATATCTTAAATGCTTAAAATAATTTGAAAATAAGTCATGCTAATTTGCTAGGCTACCTAGGAACTCGGCGAGCCTAGGATGGTGCAACGGTCCAATTCTTGAGAACAACTCCCTCTTCCATTGTCTGAAAGGTAAGGTCTTCCTCCTCCTCTTCCTTAACAATTGCACTGCAGTCCATATTGTCTTCGTCCAGAAACAGCTTCCTCATACCGGCCAAGATCTCATTCTCCTTGGATCCCCACATCATGTCAGCCTGATAGAATATCCGGTGCAAAGGTGGTATGGGTTGCTCCAACGGATAGTAATCGGCGCGCCAATGCGGTGTCCCATTCTGATATTCCTGCATAGTATATTCATATCGGAGTCCAAAGGTCGTGCCATGATACTATGGTTGTATAGGTTTAATGATCCCCTGAAGCTTTTTGCTGAGACCCTTTCCTGGTTCATATCCCGTCCACAACAATATGCTTTTTATCTTGTTGCTCCACCATCTATCATTTTCAATTGCGTTAACCCGTTCAATGCGATGATATGTATCTCCGCCCAACTTCCACCTGTTTGCGATGACTGGAACAGTCTGATTGGTGCAAATGGAGTTGCTTCCATCTCCATGAATGATCACTTCCTGATGATTCCATTCAAACTTCAGAGCCTGGTGCAGAGTCGAAGTCACTGCCGCAGCTGCATGTATCCATGTCCATCCCAACAATAGGTTGTAAGTAGCCGATATATCCAACACTTGGAACTCAACATCAAACCAAGTCGGACCCATCAAACCAAGTCGGACCCATCTGTAGATCAAGGTTGATTTCTCCGATAGTGGTTCTCTGAGATCCATCGAACCCCTTCACCTTCATGCTTCCCATTCGTATCTCGTGCAGGCCCTTACCTAATCTCTTCAGAGTGGTCAATGGACATATGTTCAGACTCGAACCTCCATCTATCAGGACCATGGAAATGAACTTGTCCTCGAATTACACTGTGATGTGCAATGCCTTGTTGTGATTCAGTCCTTCTGGTGGTAACCCATCTTCGTGGAAGTGATTTTGTGGCTCTTTAATACCTGTCTGACCATGTTAGCCATCTCTCCACTAGTGATGTTGATGGGTACATAAGCTTCACTTAACACCTTCATCAAAGCATTCTTGTGCGCATCTGAGTTTTGCAACAATGACAAGATGGATATCTGAGCAGGAGTCTTGTTTAGGTGATCAACAACAATTTATTCCCTTGCTTGTATTTTCCTCCAAAGATCGGCAGTGCCAGTCTTAACAACAGGCGGCTTAGGTGAAGCTTCCTTGGTTGTTCCTCCCAGATTCTCAGGTGTGTAAACTCTGCAAGTTCTAGTCATACCTTGCGCGTCACTTATTTCTTCCATTTTGGATTTTCTCTTTCTTCTTGTTTCTACAACATAATCCCACGGGACGGCATCAGGCTTGTAAGATGGTGTGTGAACTGCCATTACAGTGAAGGGTGTAGCTATCTCAACTTCAAATAGCGCCTGGGTTAGTACCACAACTGGTGTAAGGGTAGCCGGAGATGTTTTAGGAGCGTCTCCCTCTCGAATGAGTCCAATGGACTCTTCCTGATCCTACTTTTCATCAGTTTCTATCACGTTCACTCCCTCACCTCTGTGATCCGTGAGAAGGTTGTTGTGGACGTTCGGTGCATCTTTCTTTTCTTGTATAACCTTAGTGTCGATCGACGTCTAAATCTTATCTTATAACGTACGGCATTCCTCAATGGTATGACTCTTCATCCTGAATGATAAGCACATATTTTGTTAGGGTTGATCCATTGGGAAGGATTTTCTACAACAACAGCAGGAATAAGGGTGACGTAACCAGCGACCTTCAGTCTTTCATACAGTTGGGCTATGGGTTCAACAATTGGGGTGTATTGTCTAGGAGGTCTGCGATCGAAATTTGGACATGGCTTTGGGTAGCTTTGGCGGGCGGGTGGAGGTGAATGGTAATATGCAGGTTGAGTGTTATAGGTATGATAGGTGGTGGAAGGGTATTGGTATTTTGAGGGTGAGGGTTGATATGTGGATGAAGGTGTTTGGTATGTGAGAGGAGACTTAGGACCCTGGGCTACCATCACGGCACCCACTTCTTTATTCCTTGAAATACCTCATGATTGCAAAGCTTTATTCGTGGCCTGCAGCACCTCAAAATTAGTTACCATCCCACTCTTGAGTCCTTATATTCTTTCCCCTAACTTGATGATGTCTGAGAACTTGTGATTTTCGATGACCATCAATCGTTCATAATATTGCGGATCTTGTGCCCTAACAAAGAACTTGTTCATTTTCTATTCTTCAAGTGTTGGCCTTACTTTTGTGGCCTCTGATCTCCAACGAGTAGCATACTCGTAGAAGGTTTCTGTCAGCTTCTTCTTGAGGTTTTGAATGTAAAAGATGTCTGGCATATTTTCCGTGTTGAACCTGAATCTGTCCATGAAATTTGATGCCATACTTACCCAGTTTGCCCACTTCTTTGAGTTTTGACTGATATACCAAGACAAAGCGTCTCCTATAAGGCTTCACATGAATAGTTTCTTGCGAATTTGTTCATTCTTACCCACTCATACAAGCTTGTCGCAATATGTTCTTAGATGTACCTTCGTATCACTAGTGCCATCGAACATTGCAAACTTTGGAAGTTTGTAACCCTCTGGCAGTTCCATATCTGGCTGAATACACAAATCTTCGTAATTTAAACCTTCAACGCCTTTCGCATCTTCAACACTCTAGACTCTTTATGTGAGTTTCTTGAGTTCCTCTGCCATGTTTCTAATGATCAAGTCTTTCTCAGTCGGTTCGGGTATGTATAGGGTTTGCTGTGGGGTATGGGATAAGGTTTCTACATATATCATATTGCTTTGATGAGTCCCTAGAACTTGGGTATATGGGTGATCGTTGGTCGATCTTTGGGATCGGTAGTAGGTTGTGGTGCATTTTGGGGAGTGTGATATGTAGTGGTTTGCTAGTATTGAGTTGGATGATGGCGATGTTGTTGAGGGGTTTGCACTGGTAGTGGGTTGAGGTTCTGGAGAGGTGCAGGATTATGATACTAGTATGGTGCGGGAGGATTTGGAGCCATGGGTGGTGGGTTCTGGTTTTGTGTGTTTTGTGGTGGTTTTTGATTTTGGGTAGTCAGGTTTTGCTGGTTGATGTCGGGAACATTGAGAGTAAGGGAAATGTTTTCCAAATTTCACACCTGCTCAAGCTTGCCCTATAGTTCCAGGATTTTCTGCTCCAAACAAAAGACCAACTCGTTCTGCCCTGGAGTATTTCTACCATCTAAAGTTTTAACATTTTCCGCCACAACAGTATTGTCTTTCCGGATACCACTTAAATCATCCATTTTCCCTTTACCCTTGCTTTTTCTTTTTGGGTCGCTAGATGGAGAAGGAGGTGGAGGACCTCTGGATCTAGTATGGTATGCTGATGATGCCAGTATGCACAAACCGACCTTTGGGAATGAGAGTAATCAGAAAGAAAGACAAAGAAAAAGGTAACCAAGTCAGTAAGGTGAGATAAAAGAGTGTTCGCAATATTTAAACATGTTTCACAAAGTCATGCAATAATTCATGTCCTAATTTAGGGACCTCATTATGCCTGAGGTAGGCCTAAGCGACATATAGACTTAGAGAAAATTGGTGCCAACTTTTGCTTTATTTCATTAATGCGAAAATGCGCCAAAATAATTTTTTACTAAATCGACAGTAATATAATAAAGTTACTAATGACATTTAGCCTTATTACATCAAAATCTAATCTAAGCTAGAAAGCAGTAAAGAACATCATCTCCTAATCTACTTGGTCCCTGAAGGACCTTCTCCATGCTTGGCTCTTTTGACCCCATCAATCATGTTTCCCAGATCGCGCATATGAGCAATAAGTAAGCTTTTGATAGCTTTCCTCCTTCATCGTCGTCCATGCTTTGACAATCTGAAAGTTTGTTTCTCATATTCCCTTCTAGCTCCATCAGTCCTTGTTGCCAGGTATTCCAATCTTTCCGTTGACTTAGTGGTAGTCTCCTTACATTCCCTTATAACCTCCATGTTCACTTTGTGCTGCTCCAGATGTTTAGCTTCGGAATCGAACACCCTTTTGCACCTGTGCCTCAACCACTTAATCTATGATCCTATCCTTCATATTGACTCCTGGTTTGATGTCCCCATCTACGTCGTCTTCTTGCCATGATAGATAGTAGTACCTATGACCGGTGTGATACTTGTCTGGCTCAATAGTTTCTCCTTCCACAATGATCTTTTGGTTCCACATGTGTTGCGATTTGAACTTGAATGGGATGATATCTCCCTTTAAATCTGCCTTGTACTGGACCATGTTGGAAACCCGAGGTATGACTCGTTTTCTTCCAGCTTGTCTTATTACCCTTATAAGAGCAAAAGGGTAGATGCCTCACAATCCGATCCGTACTAAGTGAGTAGTTCCTTTTGATCTGATGATGAACTCACTACAAGGAAACTATTCAAACATCTAATGTACTTGCTCGTCTATCAGATTGCTGAAGAAACGCACCCAACTTACAACACTTCCAGACTTTAAAAGCTTGTCTGGAATAAACATCATTTTCTTTGGGTGATGGTTGGCTATGTAGTCATTTAGGGGCCTTCATAGAAGCTGCTGATGATACTCATCCCTCTGAAAGTGCTCCAGCAGCCAAACTTGTAGCAATATATTGCAACCCTCAAAGTATCCAAACCCATGCTTGCACCGATCTAGAGCACAATATATCTCAGCTAAAATCATTGAAAGGATAGAATAAGTTTGTCCTTCGATACCATCCATTAATGTCCTAGCGACCATGGCTAAGCGAGTATGAATCATTCATCTTTTCATTGGAAATATCAACAACCCAAGGAAGCAGACAATGAAAACATAAACCCGACGATGCACCCATCCCAAAGAAGTAATGGCTAGTTCATCATGATGAAGACGATATGAATTGCTATGCCCATAACGCTCGTAAAGAAACTCAAAGGGATGTATGATTTCTTTAGACAAAGTAGTTCACCATGCTTCTTAAAACCCAACATTTTCAGAAAACCGCGGGGAGTGCAATTTTCTGGTACTAGTAGTCCCGGACTATCCCATGGTAACTTGGCGAAACCCCTATTTCTTCTAGGAGAGAATTCATTTCTATATTGGCAAATCGAAAAATAGCTCGCCTCTCATCCCAGAATATGGTAGCGACCTCGATCAATTCCCTTTTTGGTTGAATGTTCAACGAAGATGGCAGGTCACCAAGTACTCTCCTCACATTATTCTTGTCACAAGGCGCAAGGTCTTTCCACCAGTCAAGTAGCAAAGGCGGTATGTTCTCGACCATACCAAACCTAGGGATTTTGTGCTTCATTTCTGCAAACAAATAAAGTTAACCCTTTTCCCTTCTCTCGATTCGGCTACTTACGCAATAATGATCAACATGTTGGCACAGTTTTTTCAAGTAATGCAAATAACATGATAGTGTCCTTTGGGATTATGGAAATCCAGTCAGACCTTCGACAAGGTTTATCTAAGCGGGTTGTTACATAAATAAAGCTTCAAACCGTACTAGGTTTAGCATGATGCATGTACATTTAAAATTGGAGTGGGAGTTTTAAAAGGGTCTAGACTGACACTCCCAAGTGGACAACTTGAGAGGGAAAGGGATAGGACCGTCAACTCCACCGCATATCGATTAGTCTTCCGCAAATCAGCCTTTTCGATTTAAAAAGGATAATTTCAGGAAAACACGAACACTTATCAAGTGCCACTATGTTGATAATTGGAACGAGTGGAGTATGATGTGGAGAATGCTTTATGCAGGAATAATAACACATTGCCACGTATTTGCATGATAAAAGTACGTAAAAATAGTAAATAACACAGCAAAGTTGAACATGAAAAGAAGAGAAAAGAAAAGAAGGACAAAATAGAGAAGTCAATTTAGCTCATGAAAATGTGCGAGAACGTAATGAAGCAGGTAGGGAAATAGGGATGGGAAGTCATAATATAGTAGTCTTAGGCAAGATGAAAGAGATGGACATAGGTCATACATGTCATATCAAAAGGAGAATAAGGGAAGGGATGTGCATGTTATGCTGTTTAAGACAAATAAAGGTGAATAAGGAAAGGGATGTGCATGTCACATCAGTTTAAAACAAATAAAGGTGAATGAGTAAAGGGATGTGCATGTCACAACAGTTTAAAAAAAATAAAGGTGAATAAGGAAAGGGATGCGCATGCCAAAATAGTTTAAAACAAATAAAGGTGGATAAGAAAAGGGATGTGCATGTCATAGCAGTTTAAAACAAATAAAGAAAGTAATCCACATAAATCAAGTTCGTCATGGTAAGAGCCTAAGTACATCCCCAGAAAAGTCGCCATGCTGTCGTGCCCCATTTTCTCGCGAAAGCGGGTTCCGACGTGTGACAACTCTTTTAAATGAAGATATTAAAAGAGAAGAGTCGCCATATAACGATTTTTAAGGTGCGTTAGGGCACCTATTTGGAAATAAATCTATTTGACTAGTTCGTGTCACCAAAGATCGGGTAAGGGCTCAAATTACCTAAAAGAAAAGGTATTAGGCACTCTTTGAGGTCCACAACTGTGGCTCCCTGCCAAATTTTAAACTATGTGGATTATGTGATTAGGCTAGGTGATCAAATAAACAAAGGAAAATTTAGAAGTCTGAGAGTCTTACTATAACACATGAGAATTGGTACAAATCTTAATGATTACAAGGATGCAACTACATTGGTCTATGTTAAATGACTAAGTGTAAATAACAAGTATATAAGGAAAATAGGGGGGGGGGCTAAGATTTTTAGCCTAAAGGATCACCCCGTGCAATATAAATAATACTCCGTAACTCCCTTAAAGTACGGGTTGCTCATATTATTCAGCAGGCACAGACTATCATCTCCTGCTACCCAATTACTATGTTGAAGTTGTTACATAAAGGCGCTCTAATTCAATTCTAAATCGTATCCTATGCGTGCACTACCCGTCCCATACCTACGATCCAGGAGGCATTGGACCTATTATTTGGATAGTTCTAGACTTCACCTAGGTTGCTAAACATGATAAAACTAAGCGACATTCAAAACAGATAGGATTCCACATAAAGACAATTAAAGGCCCAAGTTAACCTCCGCAACAAATGCACGCGGGCAGTTTAGGCAGTACATAGTTCTAGAATTGAGACTTAGAGTCCTATAGGCATGGTTTCTAGGTGATTCTGAATTCCAGTATCGTATATGCATTGTTATTCTTCTATGTGGCTTAGGCGAGGAGGCAGTAAACTGTTTGCAGACTTATGATTATTAGAACTGATTTTATAGATAAGCGTCTCAGGCGAGTGATATTGTCCTATAGGCATAATTTCTAAGTTGTTTGCACAATGGACAGTGAAAGCTATTAAAACTGGGAATTTCCAGCATTTGATTCTATATACATGCTTTCTAGGCGAATAATAGTATTCTATAGGCAAGATTTGTAATAGTTGTATTTGAACTCGCTGTTAACATACTTATTCCTATAGGCATGCTATCTAGGTGAAAGTGTAATAAAACGGCAGAAGCAGTTGATTAAGAGATTAGTGTCCTATGGTCATGATATCTAGATGGACAATGCACCAAAAGTAATAGAAGCAATTTGATCAATTAATTGTTTGAAGTCCTATAGGTATGATATCTAGGTTAGCAAAAGCATATAATATACGTCCTATAGGCATGCTATCTAGGTGAAAGTGTAATAAAACGGCAGAAGCAGTTGATTAAGAGATTAGTGTCCTATGGTCATGATATCTAGATGGACAATGCACCAAAAGTAATAGAAGCAATTTGATCAATTAATTGTTTGAAGTCCTATAGGTATGATATCTAGGTTAGCAAAAGCATATAATATACGTCCTATAGGCATGCTATCTAGGTGAAAGTGTAATAAAACGGCAGAAGCAGTTGATTAAGAGATTAGTGTCCTATGGTCATGATATCTAGATGGACAATGCACCAAAAGTAATAGAAGCAATTTGATCAATTAATTGTTTGAAGTCCTATAGGTATGATATCTAGGTTAGCAAAAGCATATAATATACGTCCTATAGGCATGCTGTCTAAACGCACAGTAATAACAAGTATGACGATTGATAGCATGTTTGAGATAGTGTATGAGTATTAGATAAATTAGGTGAGGTGTGTGCAATTCCTAGAGACATGATTTCTACTAGCGTGTAGAAGTAGAGCAAGCTAAACAAGATAACAAATAAATCACGTAGACCCTATAGGCATGTTCTCTACCCTTTATGCAATAACAAAGCACACTCATTCTCCAATTTTACTAACACCCCAATTATTCGTTATTACAAGTTACAGGACCAAAATGGAATAATAAAATTTCAAAGATGAAAAAATACAGACTGAAACAAGTACATACCCGTTATAAAATAACCTAGTGAATTTCTGGGCCTTCAGCACCTTCACCAACCAACAGACCCAAATCTCAAGCTCATAAGGACAGTAGAATCTTCCTGAATCTAATGCCCAGGTCCAACAACATATATGGCCCAACATCAAGCCCAAAGAATAACTTACTTAGCTAAATGGATGTCAAACTTAACCATACAGGTGATAGACCACTCGTGGAATTAATTAAATAACGTTTCACACTTAACTCCTAAAGCTCTAACTAATCAACAGTTCAAACCAAAGCACATAGACAAGATCACATGAAATACTGACAAGTTTACAAGGCAAGTTCATTCATGTATTCTCAGAAACAAAGCTAAAGTGATAGGATTGACCATCATCGGATAATGAACTATTCCAAAAGAGTTTCAAGAGTAAACTGATTCAGAATTAGCCTAAAAGAGTTTTAGACACAAGATTTAAACATGGAAATTTAATAGAGTCATAGACAAGAACAAGTAGAGCATAGCCTTCACATGAAAGTTTTAACTTGAAGGCCTAGTGTAAACAATATAACAGAATAAGTTCATTATCGAGCAATCACTTAGTAGAACACAAGAAAGCTTGAACATGGTGAATATCAATTACAATACCAGCAGAACTTATAGTAAACAGAAGACATGTCAATTTTTAAATCAATAGGATAGACAAGCATCAATCCTTGTACTAGTTGGCCACATATAGGCGAAAATGTTGATTATGAGATTTGCTCTAAAAGTCTTAACTAATACTACAAAATACAGGATTGAGCAAGTCAAGAAAAGCACACAATAGAGTTACAAATAGCATGGGAACAAGTCATAGCTATTAGAAGAACTCCAGAAAGATAAAAGTTGGGCATGAATATCTCAACATGAATTAGAACACATTCTGGGCATGAGTTGGCTATCATAATAGTACATAACAAGGTAAGGAATCAAACTCAGAATAAGCAACAAGTATAAGTAACCAACTATTCATAAACATAATGATTAGTAATTATTCAGGTTGGACACACCTAATGAGCATGCATTAAGGCTAGCATATTAGGCTAAGTATTTAGATAGACTTGTAGAGAAATAGCAAATTATGCATAAAAGATTCAACATGAAGAAAGCGATTTGAGCAAGAACATAGTTTCATAAGGGTTTTGGTGCAAGAAATCAAAACAAGGTTCAACAACCATCAATCAGGTTTCAATAACGAATAAGGCAAGCATCATGAATCAACTTAGCTATCCACATGTGAAATAAATCAGAACTCGTATAGAATTGAAGCTGGGGGAACTACATAGAGTACTAAAATAAGCAAAATTGTATACGAAGGGGCATAATATTGAAATTAACTCAGAAAAATCCAAATAGCACTAATACACATAATACAAACGCGAACAAAAAGAAGTAGAAGTGCGCGAGGATAGGGCACTAACCCGTTGCAGACAAACTAAACAAAGGATGAAGAACTCGAAAATCTCAGGAATAACTGTGATTATTGAAGACCAGTAAAACCTCAACTTTCCAGTGCTTCAGAATTCATAGGAACCTCGAAATAGACTCCGAGTAGTGCTTGCATGGCCAAGAGCTCAATTTCAGAATAGTACAGAATAAATGAGAGTGAGATAATAGTTCTTAAGGTGATTAAAGTCCGTCCAAAAGGAAAATTGGAGAGGGGTTATATAATGGTAGAAATCGAGCAAGCAATATGGAAAATAATTAATCAAACACAAATAAGAAAAGAATATCACACGCAATCAATAATAGAACCAGTAAAGGAAAAAATTAAAATTTCAAACCCTAGTTCGACGGAAATCAAAGATTTGCCGAGGATCTTGGTAAATCAGACCTATATAATCTGGCAGTGAGTGTATATGGACGAAATATCATCTAAGTCTCGAAGATTGAGGACGATTGTTCATAAATCAGGGCATGGTACTTGCCAAGAATAGGCGAGTACTACGTGATGCCAAAATCGTATAAGTAACATGATGACAGAACGTATACGGTAAGGGAATCATAGATTGATTCCATTTTGGGGTCGGATTTGGAGAGGATTTGAGGGTATGACGACTAGGGTTTCTTAGAGACGAGTGGAATGGAGAGTTTTGAGAGGCGGCTTTTAAGGTGGGAATGTCCCTAGNTTCACATGAAAGTTTTAACATGAAGGCCTAGTGAAAACAACATAACAGATTAGGTTCATGATCGAGCAATCACTTAGTAGAAGATAAGAAAACTTGAACATGTTGAATATCAATAACAATACCAACAGAACTTATAGTAAACAGAAGACATGTCAATTTTCAAATCAATAGGACAGACAAGCATCAAACCTTGTACCAGTTGGCCACATATAGGCAAAAATATTGATTATGAGATTTACTCTAAAAGTCTTAACTAATACTGAAAAACACATGATCGAACAAGTCAAGAAAAGCACACACTAGAGTTACAAATAGCATGGGAACAAGTCATAGCTAATAGTAGAACTCTGGAGAGATAAAAGTTGGGCATGAATATCTCAATAGGAATTAGAACATATTTTGGGCATGAGTTGGCTATCATAATAGTACAGAACAAGGCAAGGAACCAAACTCAGAATAAGCAACAGGTATAAGTAATCAAATATTCAAAAACATAATGATTAGAAATTATTTAGGTTGGACACACCTAATGAGCATGCATTAAGGCTAGCATATTAGGCTAAGTATTTAGATAGGCGTGCAGAGAAATAGCAAATTATGCATAAAGGATTCAATCATCAAGAAAGGAGTTTGAACAAGAACATAGTTTCATAAGGGTTTTGGTACAAGAAATAAAAATAAGGTTCAACAACCATCAATCAGGTTTCAATTATGAATCAGGCAGGCATCATGAATCAACTTAGCTATCCACATGTGAGTTAAAATCAGAACTCGCATAGAATTGAAGCTAGGGAACTACAGAGTAGTACTAAAACAAGCAGAATTGTATACGAAGGGGCATAATATTGAAATTAACTCAGGGAAATCCAAATAGCACTAATGCACCTAACACAAACACTAACAGAAAGAAGTAGAAGTGCGAGAGTATAGGGCACTAACCAGTTGCAGACAAACTAGGCAAAGGATGAAGTACTCGAAAATCTCAGGAATAGTTGTGGTTATTGAAGACCAGTAAAACCTCAACTCCCCAGTGCTTCAGAGTTCACAAGAGCCTCGAAATAGACTCCGAGCAGTGCTTGCACTGGAGGAAGGCAAACAAAAATATTGTGGCCTTGGCTTTGAGCCGGCCAAGAGCTCAATTTCAGAATAGTACAAAATAAATGAGAGTGAAAGAATAGTTCTTAAGGTAAAAAAGTCTGTCCAAAAGGGAAATTGGGGAGGGGTTATATAGTGGTAGAAATCGAGCAAGCAAACGTGGAAAATATTTAATCAAACACAAATAAGGAAAGAAAATCACATGCAATCGATAATAGAACTAGTAAAGGAAAAAATTGAAATTTCAAACCCTAGTTCGACGAAAATCAAAGATTGGCCGAGGATCTTGGTAAATCGGACCCATATAATCTGGTAGTGAGTGTATATAGACGAAATATCATCTAAGTCTCGAAGATTGAGGACGATTGTTCATAACTCAGGGCCTTGTACTTGCCAAGAATAGGCGAGTACTAGGTGATGCCAAAATCGTGTAAGTAACAAGATGACAGAACGTATAAGGTAAGGGAATCATGGATTGGTTCCATTTTGGGTCCGGATTCGGAGAGGATTTGAGGGTATGACGGTTAGGGTTTCTTAAAGACGAGTGGAATGGAGAGGTTTCAGAGGCGACTGTTAAGGTGGGAATGTCCCTAGGGTTTAGGTTAAGGGGATATAAGGAAAGGTAGGGAATTATTATGGGTCGTTGATCATTTGAGATCAACGGCCAGGATCGAAAGGGAATGTGGTGGGTTGTTTAAACGGGTCACAACCGGGTTATTTAAAAGAGGGTCATTTGGTTTGGGCTTGGGCGTTAGTGGGATAAGGTGGGGTATCTGGGCTGCCAATTAATCCGAAAAATGGCAGGGTTTGGGCCAACTTTAAATAATAATGAAATTAAGGAAAATAAATTAATAATAATATCTAAATAAGTGTAAAAAATATTATTTAAGCAAATAAGCATTTTAAAATAATATTTGAGGGTTGTAAACATATAAAAAATTGTTTTGACTTTGAATAAAATAATAAAATGCAATTAATTGCAAAATATAGGCTACTATCGTAAAAATGTGTAAATAGCACAAAAAATATAAATGAAATTATATAAATGAAATAAAATATTGTAAAGAATATATGTGGTTGTAAATAATAAAGTTGGGTGACTAAATCATCACAAAATAATTTAAAGTTGTAATTTATACATATTCAAGTAATTTAAAAGCAAAAAATAATTTTAAAGCTTTAAACATTATGGAAGATTATAGAAAATACTTGTATGACTCTTATAAATTGAGTAATGATGCAAAAATGATGTTTTGAAAGTATATATATTATTTGAAAAATATGAGGATAAAATTGGGTATTAACACATAGTGCCAACTTTTCCCGAATCATGAAACCTTTTTCGTAAGTCTTCGTATATTTGTTTCTTTTCTTCATGAAAAAAAACTTTCCCTTAGCTGACATTTTATTTTATTTGTTCCAGTTACTCACTTGGAATTACCACGGGTTTAAGGCCTGGACCGATGGGTATAGAAGATTTTGGATATCAGTACATGAGAATTACGTCGGTGGAAAGAAATGGCTCCCATACAGATGGAGAGCTAAGAACCACGGTATGCAAGTTTGGAACCGTAAAGTCCAAATTGCTATTTCCTTGATTTTTTTTTTCAATTTTTATAATAATAATTGCTTGCTTGTCAACTTGTGTTTTCCATTATAGGCTACAATTTGAGACTTAAAATTCAAAAAGAAACAAATAAAGAAAAGAAATAATAAAGCATTCGTTGTACAAAATTGTCCATCATATTACAGTTATATAACAGCTACTAAATACATTTTTTCCCATTCTAGTACAATTTTCTTGTTTCATAGACTGGCTAATGCTCAACGTACAAACTAACGAATCATAACGTTCATTGACTTTGATAACCTATTCCCAACTTCTCTGCCCTCCAACCCCTATTGACCTTCTCAATGAAATCTTCAATCCTTTTCCTTAACTCATCTATCTTCTTCTTCTTTGTCATCACTCTTTTCAAAATTGTTGGCATTTGTTTCCTTTCTTGTTTTTTCCAGATACATTTTTCTATCAATTGTACCATTAGAACTTTCCCTTTCTACATCGTCGTATACTCCACTTCTGTTGCCTTGGTTTACATCCCGGAGTACTTCTATGACCGATGTGTCACTCGATACGAAAAATGTATGCATTTCTTGTGATGTGACACATATGGTGTTCATTTTTCTAACTTCATAATCAAGATTCATACATTTTTGAACTCTTTTAGGCTTAGGAATACCTAGTGCTTCTTTTCTTTTGGGCATGTCATGATCAAGAATATTGGTGGTGTTTTTTTCTGAACTAGGTCTAAATCCAGCAAGTAGGAGAATGGCTATGATAAAATTGCAGAAACAAAAGATAATGTGAGAATTGGAAGCAGCTATAAAGAACATCTCCAATGTGGAACTCAACATAGTTGAAACTTTTGGAAACAAAGGACTTGAAGATTTCAATTAGATGTCTCGATTTTGTGCTTTCAAATTGAGAACCTTTCGGCAGAGAGCGTTTTATCTCGTCAGTGGATCGAACTACCATGCACGAATCTGAATTAGTTGGACTATTGAGTTTTGAATACTGAATAATTAAACTGGAAAAAACAATCCTGAAAACAAAGAACTTGCAAGAAATATTTTGATGGGGTTGAGAAGATATTGTGTGTTCTTTTCAAGTACAATATGATGAAATGAGACTATTTAAAGGTTCGTTTTATTCTTAACTTGTGCCAAGGAAGCTTTTAGACAGTAGTTAGTTGAGATGATTGATGAGGTGTGGAGGGAAAGCTAATGGGTTTGACATCTTATTTTAGTCTGTGGTCATTTTTTAATACTCCGTTATTTAATAGAAATTTTGATGTTTTAACTTCAATACCACACAAGAGGGGTTGATTTGTGTGGTGTGTAATTTTTTGCGTGCACAAATTATAGAAGGACTTGGTTCTTCTATGTGTTCCTTATGCTATTATTGCGGAATAATAAATGTATAAATTAAAGAACACAAGGATATTTACGTGGAAAACACCCGGCTTAGAAGGTGAAAAAACTACGACCTAATTTCCAGTAGGATTTTCCCAAAACTCTTCACTAAATCACTGAGCCAAAAACTGCATTTACAAAACACTTTTGTAAACCTAGGATTAACTCTAATCCCGTTGTGGCACACAACCTCTAACTGTTGCGACAACTTTAAGTTAACTCTAACTTGAATACTCTTAGTACCTATTATAATTACCTCTAGATAAAGCTGAAAGGTACAATATGAAAATACCTACTACAATTGAACTAGAATAAAAGACAAACACTTAGAACTGGTTCTTCTATCTGGTTCATGTAGCTTCAGGTTTGCACACTTGAATCACACACGAATTTCTTGCAAAATGCCTTGCTATGTTGCTCTCAATTCACGTTTAACTTCTGCTTTTGTGCATTACCGTTTAATGAGAACTTCCTGTGATTTATAGAGTTAGTAGAGTAGAAAATAACTAGAGTTCTAATGCTACTCTTCCTTGGTGGAAGAGTTCTAGTTGATCTCAACCTCTAACTCTTTCCCTTATCTTGGATAGTGTTCTTTTTGATTAAGGAGTCCTTCTCCTTATCAGTTATGCAACCATTTTCGATCAGGAGATATTAATTAGACCGAGTTAATCTTATCTCCTTCACTTGCATCCCACATGCTCGAATCTGTCCGTGTCTATGCACACAAAGGATGGACCTGGTTCAGATATTAATTAGACCGAGTTAATCTTATCTCCTTCACGTGTATCCCACATGCTTGAATCTGCCTGTGTCTATGCACACAAGGGAAGGACCTAGTTCATGCCTAAGCTTCCTTTGTCAATCTTCAAAACTAACCTTCACTTAGGCCAAAACATTTCCTCTTTTTGATGATGACGAACTTTGTGCTTTTCATAAGCTTCGGCCCTATTTCAACTTAGCTCAACATCAACAAAATGTTATAAATATTTTTCCTTTTTATCACTTATCATCAAGGACCAAGTTCATTAGGTTATAAGCATCACTGTTCAAAGTGTAAAGCACAACCTTTTTCCCCCTTTTGGCATCATCGAAAAGTTGCCTAAAACATGTGAGATAACCAGATTTTAAAATTTACGCATGGCCATTGGGGCTACTTCAAATGCAATCATGGATTAATCATCATAGATCAAGCTAATAATTTTAACCATCAAAGAAATATAAACAAACAGTTAGAGCAAAAACAGTGAATTTCATTGATGATTGATACGATTTTTCCACAAAGCATAAAAAGAGATAAAAATACTGAAAATATGAGCAAACAAAAAAAACATCCCAAACTGGGTCACTGAAAGGTCTACACTGAGCTAGGAGTTTAAGGTTTGGAAGAACTAGGTGCTTTGTCTTTTGCTTGGAGGAGCTTTAACATATCCTGAAGAAGGCCATCATTCTTCTCCTTTTCTCTTGCCAGCTCAGTTCTGAGAGAATCTCTCTCGGTCTCCACCTCAGCCAACCTTTTCTTCAGCCTCTCAATCTCAGCATCCTTAGACCCACTTTCTTGCACCAAGGCTCGCACCTTGCTATTCACTGGTACCTTCTTAGATGAACCAGGTTCTTTAGAAGTGACATAGACTTCATTGTCACAAACATGCAACGTATTTGCCCCAAAATGATCCTTGCTTGTACCAACCTCCCTTTCTTCTTTGTATTAGACCTTTCAGTCACTCTCTTCAGTAAGTCTGCGAGGGTTTCTTGTTAAGATGAAACAGGTTCATCTATATTTTTCCCACGTTGAACCAGCCCTTCAGCGACTTTGCCAGACCCACTTTTCCCTGTTTTCTTTATACTCTCCTCTACTCCAGCAGATGTTTCTCCCCAAACAACCATTGCACATGTGTATTTGGTTAAACTCACAGGAGTGGGTGAAGAATCAATCCCTCTTTTACCCTTTCCCCTCACAACACTTCGAACACCCTTGCTCTCTTTTTCTTTTTCTTTTTTCTTTTTATCACCAATTCCTCCAGACTATGTAGCTTTAACACCTGCTTTAGACCCTACTAGTACAAACCTATTATCCAAATTTGTACCTGTTCAATTTCATACAAAACAGTTTCTTTCCCCTTAGTAGCAGATATGAATGATTCATCAGATTTCTGGGGTTCTTCTTCCTTACTCTCTTTCAATTTTTCATTTATTTTCTTGATTTGTTCTCTCCCCGCAACAACCTTGCGAGCAAGCATCTTTACTCTTTTCTTAGAGATTGAGGTGGTGGAAGGGATGATAGTGGGTGTGGAAGTCTAATCAAACTGAATTTCAGTTTTGAAAAGACTTTGGAGTGTATCCCTAGAATCTAGGTACTTCAATTCGGTTGAGACTCTTTTGAATAGAACTGGTTCACTTGTAACGGATAAGTCCAAAAGGAGTTTGGAATTAAGTAGGACTCTGCTCATGATCCAAATATTATTATTCCAAATTATGCAGAGTGTAGAAAACATATTGTGTTATCTTGATGAACCAGGTTCTTCACTGATAATTCTTTTGTGTAAGTCTAAATTTGCCAAAATAGAGAAAATATCATTAGAGATTAATGAGTCATTTTAACATATGGCATAAGAGTATACTATTGAAAGTATGAGTCTGAGCAAAATGTAATCTAATTATATACACATTTTCAGATTTTCTAACCAAAAACAACAATTTGTTTTTTCAATTTTCTTTTCGTTTTGAATTCTGAACTGATCCTTTTAGGTGATCTTAATCATCCTTAATTCTAACACGTTCCTTTCAAAGTGATCTCTACTTAGGGATTTTGTGAAGATGTCAGCTATTTGCTTGTCAATAGCACAAAATTCTACAGTGATCAACCCCTTTTTATAGTTATCCCTCAAAAAGTGATGCCTAACATCTATGTGCTTAGTTCTCTTGTGATGAACCGGGTTCTTGGTCATACTAATTGTACTAGTGTTATCACAAAAAAATGGGGATACAATCAACATCAATTCCAAAGTCCATTAATTGTTGTTTGATCCACAACAATTGAGCACAACATGAAGCAGCAACAACATACTCAGCTTTAGCAGTAGATAAGGCCACTAAATTTTGCTTTTTGGTGACCTAAGGCACAATACATGAGCCAAGAAAGTGTGCCATACCTGAGGTGCTCTTTATATCCATGAGAAAACCTGCATAATCAATATCAACATATCCTACAAGATTGAAATTACTACCTTTTGGATACCAAAGACAAAGATCAGTGGTGCCTTTTAGATATCTCAAAATTCTCTTGACAGCAGTCAAATAAGACTGCTTTGGATTTGCCTGAAATCTTGCACAAAGGCCTACACTAAAAATAATGTCAGGTCTACTAGCAGTGAGATACAACAATGAGCCAATTATTCCCCTATACAACTTCTGATCAACAGATGAATCAGGTTCATCTATATCCAACTTTGTAGTTGTTGTAATAAGAGTGTCAATTTCTTTGGAATCTTTGGAATCTTCCATTTTAAACCTTTTAAGAAACTCTTTTACATACTTCTGCTTATGGATCATAGTTCCATTTGAATTTTGTTTAATTTGTAAGCCTAAAAAGAAATTAAGCTCACCCATCATGCTCATTTCAAATTCACTCCCTATTAGTTTAGCAAATTCTTTACTTAACTTATCAGTAGTTGCTCCAAAGATGATATCATCAACATATATTTGAACTACCAAGAGATCTTTACCTTTTTTTTCAAAACAAAGTATTGTCAATTTTACCTCTCTTGTAGTCATGCTCAAGAAAAAACTTTGATAATCTTTCATATCATGCTCTTGGCGCCTGCTTTAGCCCATAAAGTGCTTTGTCAAGTTTGTACACATGATCAGGACTCTCCTTGCTTTCAAACCCCGGAGGTTGCTTAACAAACACTTCTTCCTTTAGATAGCCATTGAGGAAGGCACTCTTGACATCCATCTGGTGGAGGGTGAACTCCATGTAAGCAGCATAGGCTATAAGGAGTCTGATTGCTTCCAACCTTGCAACTGGAGCAAAGGTTTCATCATAGTCTATGCCCTCCTCTTGGCTATATCCTTGAACCACCAATCTTGCCTTGTTCCTTGTAACTGTTCCATCTTCATCAAGTTTGTTTCTGAATACCCATTTTATGCCAATTATTGATCTGTCCAAGGGTTTTGGTACCAGATGCCAAACTTGACTCCTTTCAAATTGGTTGAGTTCATCTTGCATTGCATTTACCCAATCTGCATCCTGCAAAGTCTCATCAACATTTTTAGGTTCAATAAGAGATAAGAAAGCATCAAAAGCACAAAGATTCTTTAATGAAGATCTGGTTTTGATTCTAGAGGTTGGATCAGTAATTATCTTCTCAATGGGATGAGAACTTTGATACTTGTAAGGTTTCACAACTAACTGGTTTCCCCTTGACGTTCCTTCAGTGTTTTGTTGTTATGGAACAAGTTCATGGACATGTTCCATTGAGGTTTGGGGATCATTTCCTCTTAGTTCTGTTCCCCCTACCATGTTGTTCTGGGTGGAAGAACCTGTTCCATTACTTGTTCCTTCTTCCAGTACAACTTCAGTCTGGGTTGTGGTTTCATTTAAGTTTCTTACCAGCCCAATTGCTTCATCATCATGTTCCTGTCTTTCAAAAAGAATGTTAGTTTCATCAAAAACCACATGAACACTTTCTTCAACACACATAGTTCTTTTGTTATAGACTTTATAAGATTTGTTATGTGAACATATCTCAAGAATACCCCCTCATCACTTCTGGGATCAAACTTACTTAGGGAGTCTTTACCATTATTGTACACAAAGCACTTGCATCCAAATGCCCTAAGATGGGATATGTTTGGTTTTCTCCCTTTAAGTAACTCATATGGAGTCTTCTCTACAAGAGGTCTAGTCATGCACCTATTTATGATATAGCATACAATATTTACAGCTTCTGCCCAGAAATTATGGGGCAGTTTACTAGAACGAAGCATAGTCCTAGCCATATCTTCAAGTGCCCTATTCTTTCTTTCAACTACTCCATTTTGGTGTGGAGTCCTAGGAGCAGAAAAATTATGATCTATGCCATGCTCATCACAAAATTCAATAAATTTAGCATTTTCAAATTCAGTGCCATGATCAGACCTAATTGATATAAGTTGATTACCTAGTTATTTCTGAGTTTTTCTAACAAAAGAAGTGAACATGTCAAATGCTTCACCTTTAGATGTTAAAAATAATGTCCAAGTAAATCTAGAGTAATCATCAACAAGCACCATCACGTATCTTTTACCATATATGCTTAATGTTCTCATTGGACCACAGATATCTATATGGACCAGTTCCATCGTTCTGGTGGTACTTACCACTTTCTTGCATTTAAAGGAGGATCTTACTTGCTTCCCCCTTGCACAAGCCTCACAAACTTTGTCTTCCTTGAACTTGATATTAGTTAGTCCTATCACCAAGTTCTTATTGACTCAGATTTGCATGTCCAAGTATCTTGTGCCAAAGGAGGGGATCATTGTCCAACACACTTAAGCAAGTGAGTTCATTTTCTGACAGTGTGGACAGATCTACTATATATATATTGTTCACTCTTTTTTCCTGCAAAACAATCTTGTCAGTGGTAAGATTAATCACAAAGCATTTAGTAGAGGTGAATTCTACCAAGTTACCTCTATCACACAGTTGTGATACACTAATTAGACTGTATTTTAGGCCGTCTATCAAATAGACATTCACAATCGAGTGAGATCCAGTCTTACCTAGCTTACCAACCCCAATGATCTCACCTTTCTTCCCATTTCCAAAGGAGATATTACCTCCTTTGAGGTCCTCAAGTGAAAGGAACTGGTTCTTGCGTCCTGTCATGTACTTTGAGCAGCCACTATCCATGTACCATATTTGCATGCTCCTCTTCACTTGGACCTGCAAAAGGAAATCAGGGGTTAGTTTTAGGAACCCAAACTAGTTTGGGTCCCTTTATATAGGCAAAAGGATGAATCAAATTCTTTTTAGCCCAACCTGGCAGCCTATTTTTCCCTTGAACAAACTTTTTATTCTTTTGACTAGCCTTTTATTTTGCAGTGCATTCACTTTTATAGTGACCAGTCTTACCACAGCGTGTGCAAATGTTGTTCTCAGAAAGTGTGAGATACTTGCTTTTGGGATCCCATTTAGGTAGCAGATTCCCAAAGCCAATTCCTCTTCTATTGCTACTATGATGTTTGTGTAGTCATCACATTGCATCGGAGGTCCTGTTCCATTTACAAGTTATGTCTAGTTCATGCTTGGCCTTGCCTATATCCTCTGTCAAAATTATTACCTGCTCATCCTTCTTATACAACTCATCTTTTAGTTTACCTACATTTTCTTCTAGAGTGAGTTGTTTGCAATCAGCTGTCTTCTTGTTCTAATTTCAGTTTTAGGTTTTCAGATCTAAGTTCTAGGACATTTGATTCAAATGCTTGAACCTGGTTTTTTAGTGCATTATTTTCACTAACAGTGTCACTAACTCTAAGTTCCAGGTTCTTACACTTTGCTTTTAAAATCACACATTCCTTAAACAGTTGTTTCGTTTCATTGTTTATATCCTCAGATTCATCAATGAAATCTAGAAGTAACTCAGATAGCCTTTCTTTAGACAAAACTTAATTTTATATTTTAGATGGATTATACTTACTTCAGATTCCTCATCGGATTCTCCAATTGCCATAAGTGCTTGTTCATCTTCATCATCCGAGTCCTCATTTGAGCTTTCTCCCCAAGCAGCAACCATAGCCTTTGTTGATCCTTTGTTCTTCTTGGGATGAACATGTTCCTTCTTTCTATTTCTTCGTTCAACTCTTTCCTTCTTCCATTCAATTTCCCATTGAGGGCAGTTTTTGATGTGGTGATCAGTCTTTCCACACTTGTAGCAGCCCTCATTGGCCTGTTTTTCAGGAACCCTTGGTTTGCTAGAGCCTCCACTTCTTCAAGATTCATTTCCTCTCATTAGGCACTGCTGTAAGTCCTTTTTGATCATAGACATTTCATCATCTTCTAGATCAGAATCTTCAGTGATTCTGAGTGCCAGGCTCCTTTCCTTCTTGGGTACATCCATCTTCATGGTCTGCCTTCTAAGTTCATAAGCAGTGAGATTTCCAATTAGCTCATCCAACCTAAGAGTGGCAATGTTCTTTGATTCCTGAATGGTAGTGATTTTGCTCTCCCAAGTAACTGGCAGAACCCTTGTCAGAATCCTCTCAACTCCGTCTTCTTCAGAAATAATCCTTCCAAGAGACTTAAGTTCATTTGTCAGTGTGGTGAACCTTGTATACATCTCTTGGGTGGTTTCCCCTTCCTTCATGGTGAAATTCTCATATTGAGAATATAGTAGTGTTCCTCTGGACCTTTTCACTTGAGGTGTTCCTTCACGGGCCACTTGCAAAGTGTCCCAGATTTCCTTAGCAGTGGTACAACTTTGGATTCTACTGTACTAATCTGGACCGAGTCCACAAACAAGCCATTTTTTGGCTTTAGCATTCTTCTCCCATTTTCTCAAGTCGTTAGTAGTGTAGTCAGCTCTTGTTTTTGGCACCTCTTCTCCTTCGGCATTTATCTTCATGGTAGCCAGTGGACCATCTGTGACAATGTCCCATAGCTCATAGTCTTCTCCTATGATGTCATCTCTCATCCTGTTTTTTCACCAAGCGTAATACTGGCCTTTGAAGAGTGGTGGCCTAGCAGTGGATTGCCCTTCCCAGTTTCCAGGTGGTGCACTCATCTTGATCTTCTCCTAAGGTGTTAGCCTCTTCAAGGATAGCCTGCTCAGATACCAATTGATGTTTTAATTTCAATACCACACAAGAAGGGGATGATTTGTGTGGTGTCCAATGTTTCACGTGCACAAATTATAAAAGTACATGGTTCTTCTATGTTTTCCTTATACTACTGTTGCAGAATAATAAATGCATAAATTAAAGAACACAAGGAGTTTTAGGTGGAAACCACCCGACTTAAAAGGTGAAAAAACTATGACCTACTTCCTAGTAGGATTTTTCCAAAACTCTTCACTAAATCACTGAGCCAAAAACTGCATTTACAAAACACTTTTGTAAACCTAGGATTAACTTTAATCCCGTTGTGGCACACAGCCTCTAACTATTGTGACAACTTCAAGTTAACTCTAACTTGAATACTCTAAGTACCTATTACAATTTCCTCTAGATAAACCCGAAAGGTACAATATGAAAATACCTACTACAATTGAACTAGAATAAAAGACAAAAACTTGGAGCTAGTTCTTCTATCTGGTTCATGTAGCTTCTGGTTTGCACACTTGAATCACACACGAATTTCTTGCAAAATGCCTTGCTATTTTGCTCTCAATTCATGTTTAACTTCTGCTTTTGTGCATCCCCGTTTAATGAGAAATTCCTGCGATTTATAGAGTTAGTAGAGTAGAAAATAACTAGAGTTCTAATGCTACTCTTCCTTGGTGGAAGAATTCTAGTTGATCTCAACCTCTAACTCTTCCTTTATCTTGGATAGTGTTCTCTTTTTTTAAGGAGTCCTTCTCCTTATCAATTATGCAACCCTTTTTGATCAGGAGATATTAATTAGACCGAGTTAAGATTATCTCCTTCACGTGCATCCCATATGCTCGAATCTGCCCGTGTCTATGCACACAAGGGATGGACCTGGTTCATGCTGATATTAATTAGACCGAGTTAAGCTTATCTCCTTCACGTTCATCTCACATGCTCGAATCTGCCCGTGTCTATGCACACAAGGGATGGACCTGGTTCATGCCTGAGCTTCCTTTGTCAATCTTCAAAACTAACCTTCACTTAGTCCAACAAACTTCCCTAGTAAAAATGAGAGGTTGTCCATGTGGACATTTGTTATTATTAATATGTGTGTAAATTACAACTTCAATGGACGTGTTTGTTCGAAATGTTTTTACAAACAGAGTTCACAAACTCAGTTTATTTTTGCAATTGTTTTTAAACATGCCAGAAACATTTTAAATATCTTCTTTTTAGTTAAAAGAAAATTTTAATACAATATTCTCTTTAATATTATGGACCTACATGAGGCAGTTGATTTACCTTAAGAGGAGTATTTAATTGATTAATCACTTGCTTTTCTTATTTTCCTTGTATATACGGCCAAAGCCGATTAGTCCATCATACGAACTGGTCGAGATGGTAATACTTTGATCGAAGAGCGTCTTCGTAATATCAGATTGAGGTCCGAAGTTAGGTCATCAAGCTTCGAGTTCTAGGACCGATCAATGTCAAGCCCGATATCATTATCGAGCTCGAATCCAAATTGAGCTACGAGGCAAAGCGAAATTATCGAGCTTAAGATTCACAAGACGATTGACACCGACCCCGAATCGATATTGGACTCCGAGTCAGAATCGAGCTCGAGTCAAGATCGAGAGCTCAAGTCAATACCGAGCTATAGTCAATATCGAGCTCACAGACAAGAGCCGTTACAACCGCACTAGGGGGAGAATCCTGGCAGGGATTAGGAAAAAGCTAATTCATCATGGGTTCCTCACTATGTATCTTTTATTATATCTAAAGTAGGTGTTATGACCCGACAGGTCGTTTTGAGAATTTAAGTCTCGTTCGGCTGCATAAGGCCCTGAGCAGCTTCATATTATGTGTATTGACTTGCGTGTGTGGTTGAATTCAGTTACCAGTTGTTTCGGAGTGATTTGGGATACTTAGTCCTTAAAACGGAAGCTTAAGTCTTAGGATTTTGACCGTAGTCGGAACTATGTGAAGACGACTCCGAAATGGAGTTCCGTCGATTCTATTAGCTCTGTTGGATGATTTTAGACTTAGGAGCGTGTCCGAACTGTAAATCCAAGGTCTGTAGCTGATTTAGGCTTGAAATGGCGAAAGTCAAATTTTTTGAGAGTTGGACCGGAAGTGGACTTTTTGATATCGGGGTCGGAATGTAATTCCGAGAGTTGGAACAACTCCGTTATGTTATTTGGGACTTGCCTGTAAAATTTGACGTCATTCCGGGTTGATTTGATAGGTTTCGGCATGGGTTTTAGAAGTTGAAAGAATTGAAATTTATAAGTTCGATTCATGGTGCGATGCGTAGTTTCAACGTTAGTTGATGTGATTTCAGGGCTCAACTAAGTTCGTATGATATTTTAGGATTGGTTGGTATGTTTGGTTGAGGTCCCGGGGGTCTCGGGGTGAGTTTCGGGTGCTTAACGGACTAAAAGTTTGATTTGTGTTACTGCTAAGTCTTCAGGCTTCTGGTATTTTCACACCTGCGGTGAAGAGACCGCAGTTGTGAGAGCACACATGCGGAGAGGCAAGCGAAAAAGCGAAAAAGTGGAGAAGTGCCAGGGGTCGCAGGTGCGAGGAAAATTCCGCATCTGCGATGCCCGCAGATGCAAAGATTGAGGCACATGTGCGAGAAGTGCTGGACTTGACAGTCTCCGCAGGTGTGGAGAAATTGTGCGCATCAGCAGTTCCGCAGAAGCGGATTCTGGCACGCAGAAGCCAGAGGAAAGCGCAGGTGCGGTTTGGACGTGCGCACCTGTGGTCGCGCAGATGCGGTCACACCTGGTCAGAAAAGAGAAATTCGAAGGTTTGGTTTCATTCTTCGTTTTGGACTTGAGAGCTCGGAATTTGGCGCTTTTGCAAGGGATTTGCAGAGGAAGCTTTGGGGCAATGATTCCTAACTTGTTTTTGGTTGTATTGCATTAATCTATAGTTATTTTCTCCATTTAGTTTCGGATATTTGGGGTTGAAATTGGAAAACATTGGAAGAACTTCTTCAATAAAGATTTCAAGTTTTGAAAGGGAATTTGTGGTCGGATTTGAGTATTTCTTATATGGTTGGACTCGTGAGTGAATGGATATTCATATTTTGTGATTTTTACCCGATTCCGAGACGTGGGCTCAGGTCGACTTTTTACGGCAAATTTCAGAATTTTTGTTAAAATACTGATTTCATTAATTAGATGAGTCTATTATCATTGTATTCATGTTATGCAATTGTGTTTGGTTAGATTTGAACCATTCGGAGTCGGATAATTGAGGAAAGGGCATTCTTACGGACTGTTTGAGCTTAGTTCGAGTTAAGTATCTTGCTTAACCTTGTGTGGGGGATTTCCCCCTTAGGATTTGAGTCTTCTATGTTGATTGTAGCCCGTGTGCACGAGGTGACGAGTGCGTGCACGGACTTAATTATGGAAAGTTGGCCTTTTAGGATACTTAGGTCTTTATATTCACTGAGTATAAAGTTGTTCTTGATATGATTAAGTTCGTAATTACTAGTTTCGCCTCTACATGCTTTAATTAAAATTTATTGCTTTCAGGATTCACTCTTATTGCCTATTTGACTCTTATTTGACTTAACTGAAGATTTTACCGCCTCTATTGTCATGCTATCTTTTCATAACTACTTATCTTTATTTGAAATTATTATTGTATCATCTTATAATTTGTTCAGTCTTAAATTGAGGTTATGATTATCTTTCCGCTGCTTATCCTTAATTAAATTATTGAAAATACTTAGAAATTCCTCAACCTTAAAAGAAGTTTTAGATATCCTATATCTTAGTCGACTTGTTTTATTTGGAATTATTTGACTCATTTAGTTTCCCTGTTGTTGAAAGGTATGTTGTGGGATCGTTGATACACATTAGTTTCCCTTTGTTGAGTTGTTCTCTTTACGCCTAGCATTCTTTACTGTGGTTATTCCTTGTGATTTGGTCCCACATTTTCCTGTGATTTAAAAGTTCTTGAGTTGACTTACTTGTCGTACTTTGTATTATTGCTATTTTTGTTGTTTTTTTGTTGTGATGATGCACGAGGTTTCTTCTGTGTGGTTGTTATTATTGTGATGCACGAGGTTTCTATTGTGCGGTTGTTGTTATGGGGTTGCACGAGGTTTCTGCCGTGCTATTGTTACTATTGATATTTGCACATGCGGCTTGACAAGGTAGGATATATACATATGTGTGGGTTATGCATGTGGAGAGACAAGGTGGGAACATTATTATGCACGTGTGGCGAGACAATGCGGGCATTTATGTTACTATTGCACACACGGCGACACAAGGTGGGCTGTGTTAGGGATTGATTTGTGATGATTCATGGCCTGGGGGCATTCTTGTTGTTGATATTTGTATAGTGGTATACGTACCTATGTGAGCTTTATCTTGTGAAAGCCGTGAGAAAATATTCTACGTGTTGTCCGTTCTTCTTCTTCTTCCTTATGCTTATTTGCTGGTATGGACTATGTTAGGACACTTGCACAAGCATACACGTAGTTAAGCACTCTTATCAGATAAGAGGTGTTCTTGATATTGTTGAGCATAGAGGCTCACCCTTGATTACTTGCCTGTTATGTGAGAATGGCTCTATTGACACGTGAGTCATCAGTGCAGTTATAAGGTGTTATGAGGGAACAGGATGCCAAGTGTTAGGGTTCAGGTATTGAGACCCGTGAGTTGTGAATTTTCCGAGGTTCGGTACCTCGTGGAGTTGTTGGCTAAAAACAACCTGATGTAAAAGCGGTTGTAGTTGCTGAGTTATTACTTGTCCTTGTTGTATTTGTGATTCCAGATTTAGGTTGTGTTTCATTCACCTTTCTGTGTCATTTTCATGATATTCCGCTGATACTTGTTGTTTCCTTCCTTATTGCCATTACTGTACTGTGAGCCATACATAGTCTTTATGTAGACATCATACTTTTGTTGTTCATATACTTATATCTGTTCAGTTTATTAGACCAGTGGGTGTCTTCACTGTTCCTCGTCACTACTCTACCAAGGTTAGTCTTGATACTTACTGGGCACCGTTGTGGTGTGCTCATGCTACTCTTCTGCACATTTTTGTGCAGATCCAGGTACTTGTTCGTTAGCCAGCTGTGTGGACTGTTGCTGTGGAGACTCAAGATAAACTTGTTGCTGCGTTCACAGGCTTCGGGGTCACCTTCCAATTTTCGTTTTGCACTATTTATTCTTAATTCTGGACATTTGTATTTAGAAGTTTTCTAGCAAACACTCTATAGAGCTTATGACTTATACTACCGGTTTTGGGAATTGTAAGAGATTCTATTTAAATAATGTTGTTGTTTTAGTTAATGTTAAGCTTACCTAGTCCCTAAGACTAGGTGCCATCACGATACCCAACGAAGAGGAAATTGGGTCATGACAGTAGGATCCCTCCACTATAAAAGAGATGATTGTTATTTCTGTAAGGGGAGAGACATTCACATTGTAACAAGAATCCTATTTTCTCATATTGAAAGATTAACCTTTTGAGCTCCATTACTTCATCTTATTTTGCTCATTCATTTTCATCCTTTTAACTGTGTTTATCTTTCATTCTTTATAATCAAGATTGGATATTTCTATTTCTCTTTACGATTTGTGTCAAGTTATACCACATATCCTTAGAATCAACTCTATCCGATTTTTCGGGTAAACAGTTTGGCGTCCACCGTGGGGCTAAGGATAATAGTGGTTATTTGATACAAATCAACAACGCACACCATTTTACGCTTGTCTTTTAAAAGTGTCTTTGACTTCGGATTAGCAATGGCAAACCCTCGATTAATGGATTTACCTATCGACAACGAAGTCGGCCTTCAAGATGAAACCAATAACTTGACACCCAGGGCCGGAAGGCCGCTTATCGATGTCGTGGAAGCTCGAGTCAGAGTACCTGAAGCTCGAGTCTAAGTACCACTAGACGTTAATTCGCATGTGGCCCTTGAGGCAAACCAACGTTCTGAACCTGAAAATAGCATTCATGGCGGTACTCGATCTGTAGCTCGCGACACCCATAATGTTGAGGAAAACAGAGTCAGCTTGCGTATGATTTTTGAAATGCTGCAAGCCCAATAGGTAGCGATAGCTCAGTTGCAAATCCAAACACAGGTGGTACCAAGCAGGACGGAGCCCAGTCCACCTCGAGAAATGTCCCACTGAACGGAGCCCGCCATAGTAAGATCAAATGAGCAAGAATCGGGGACTACTCCCGAAATTGCTAAGATACTCGATGAGCTCACAAAGCGGATCGAAGCAAACGATAAAAAAGTAGAAACATATAACTCCAGGGTCGATCAGATCCTGGGGGCACCACCAATGATAAAAGGGTTGGATTCCAAAAAATTCGTGCAAAAGCCTTTTCCCTCGAGTGCATCCCCAAAACCAATCCCAAAAAAATTATGTATGCCCGAGATTCCCAAATATAATGGAATGGCGGACCCCAACGAACACGTCACCTCTTACACATGTGCCATCAAGGGTAACGATTTAGAAGATGACGAAATCGAATCTGTGTTGTTGAAAAAATTCGGAGAGACCCTCTCGAAGGGAGCAATGATTTGGTATCACAATCTGCCACCGAATTCCATCGAATCATTTGACATGCTAGCAGATTCTTTCGTAAAGGCATACACCGGTGCCATAAACGTCGCAACAAGGAAATCAGACCTTTTTAAAGTAAAACAAAGGGATAATGAAATGTTGAGGGAATTTGTGTCCCAATTTCAAATAGAACGCATGGAGTTGCCACCGGTCACAGACGATTAGGCCGTTCAAGTTTTCACCCAAGGGTTGAACGAGCGAAGTTCGATAGCATCACGTAGGCTGAAACAAATTTGATCGAATATCCAGCTGTTACTTGAGTAGATGTGCACAATCGATATCAGTCAAAAATCAGGGTCGAAGACGACTAATTAGGAGCTCCTTCTGGATCAGTACATCCAAAGAGGTCGGTTATTAAAAACCAAAGGGACATCGAGAGAGAGCAAAGGTCGAACAGATACCGATATCAACCACACAACACAAATGAAGGAACAATAGTTCGGGCGCAATTCTGCTCGGAACAATCGAATAATTGATCAAGGACAGAATTCTCGGGGACTTATGAGAAAAAGTGGTTTTGACAAATATGTTGATCCTATAGAGGCACCTCGATTATCGGAATATAACTTTAGCATCGATGTATCGGGCATTGTATCAGCAATCGAAAGGAATAAGGATACTAGGTAGCCCAGACCCATACAAATCGATCCTTCCCAAATAAACCCAAATTCAATGTGCAAATATCATGGCACACATAGCCACAAAACCAAGGATTATAGACAATTAAGGGAGGAGGTAGCCCGTCTATTCAATGAGGGCCACCTTTGAGAGTTCCTCAGCGATCGAACCAAGAACAATTTCAGAGAGAGAAACGCTAACAGAAAAAATGAACAGGAGGAACCTCAACATATCATTCATATGATTGTCGGGAGGGTTGACACTCCACAGGAACCCATACTCAAACGCACAAAGATACCGATCACTAGAGAAAATCAAACCGGAGATTATGTGCCTGAAGACAGTTGATCATTCAACAACGAAGAAGCCGAAGGCATCTCTTAGCCCAACAACGACACTCTGGTAATTTCTATCTTATTAAATAAAGTTCAAGTTAAGCGTGTTTTAGGGGATCCAGGTAGCTCTGCGAATATCATCCGATCGAGGGTCGTGGAGCAGTTTGGTCTGCAAAATAAATTTGTGCCCGCAGCTTGGGTCTTAAACGGCTTCAACATGGCCAGTGAAACAACTAAAGGGGAGATTATTCTACCGGTAAACGTGGATGGGACCATCCAAAATACCAAGTTCCACGTAATCGAGGGCGACATGAGGTACAATGCCCTACTCGGAAGGCCTTGGATCCACAATATGAGGGCGGTACCTTCGACTCTCCACCAAGTAATGAAATTCCCGACGTCGGACGATGTAAAAACAGTATACGGGGAGCAAGCAGGCTATGAAGTAAATGTTTGCGGTCGATGAGGTAACGTCGATAACAACACGATCAACCTCAGAAAGGTCAAGCATCAAAGGTAAACGAGAAGTTAAATAGCAATCACAACCGCCAAACGCGACCGAATCGGGGAAGCATGAAATAGAAGAATAGGAGGAGGATTTTTTGACCCCTCAAACTCTTATCATCCCCGAAGATTCTGACGCCACCAAATCAACGGTTGAAGAGCTTGAATAGGTTATATTGATCGAGCATCTTCCCGAGAGAAAGGTATACCTAGGAACGGGATTGACCCCCGACTGAGGAAAAAATTTATTCAATTTCTTATCGATAACATAGATTATTTTTCTTGGTCCCATTTAGACATGACAGGGATCCCACCGTCGATAAAACTGCACCGGCTAAGACTGGACCCTAGGTTCAAACCGGTGAAATAAAAAAGAAGACCTCAGTCCGAGGTAAAGAATGCATTCGTAAAGGACAAGGTAACTAAACTTCTCAAAATAGGGTCGATTCGGAAAATAAAATATCCTGAATGGTTAACCAATATAGTTGTAGTCCCTAAAAAAGGAAACAAACTTAGAATGTATGTAGATTATAAGGATTTAAACAAGGTATTCCCCAAAGATTCTTTTTCACTGCCTAGCATCGATCGCATGATCGATGCCATGGTCGGCCACGAGATCCTTACTTTTCTCGATGCCTATTCCTGGTACAATCAAATTCAAATGAACCCGGAGGACCGAGAAAAGACTTCATTTATCACCAAGGATGGAACGTATTATTATAATGTAGTGCCCTTTGGGCAAAAAATGCAGGAGCTACTTACCAACGCCTAGTAAATAAAATATTCGAAGAACAAATAGGTAAGTCAATGGAAGTTTATATTGATGACATGCTAGTTAGGTCCCTGCGCGCAGAGGACTATTTGACTCATTTGCAGGAGACATTCGAGATTTTAAGGAAATACAACATGAAGTTCAACCCCGAGAAATGTGCTTTCGGGGTTGATTCGGGCAAGTTCCTTGGCTTCATGGTATCGAATCACGGAATTGAGATCAACCCCTATAATATCAAGGCCATCGAATACATCGCCGTCGTGGATAATGTAAAAGCCGTATAAAAGATAACCGGGCGGATAGCCGCCTTAGGCCGATTCATTTCGAGGTCGTCGGATTGAAGCCACAGATTTTGCCTGGACCCAGGAATGCCAACATGCATTAGAAGAATTGAAGCGATATTTGTCAAGCCCACCACTACTTCACATACCGAAGGCCGATGAGAAACTTTACTTATATTTGGTGGTATCGGAAATCGCTGTGAGTGGCGTACTAGTTCGAGAAGAGCAAGGTACGTAATTTCCTATTTATTATGTAAGTCGAACCTTAGGAGAAGTAAAAACTAGATATCCACACTTAGAGAAATTAGCATTTGCATTGATAAGCGCCTCTAGAAAGTTAAGACCATACTTTTAATGTGACCCCATATGCGTGTTAACCACCTACCCACTTCGTAATATGGCGAACTCAGTGGGTACGATATCGAATATCAACCCCGTACAGCCATCAAGTCTCAAACTTTAGCGGACTTCGTGGCCGATTGCATGCCAACCCTCGTACCCGAAGTGGAAAAAGAACTCTTGCTAAAATTGGGTACATCATCGGGGGTTTGGACCCTCTTCATAGATGGTGCTTCGAATGTGAAGGGGTCTGGGCTTGGCATCGTTTTGAAACCCCCCAAGGGTGGCATTATTAGGCAATCTATCAAAACTTCTAGGTTGACTAACAATGAGGCCGAGTACAAGGCCATGATTCCAGGTCTCGAGCTAGCTAAAAGCTTGGGAGCAGAAATCATTGAAACCACATGTGACTCTTTATTAATGGTGAACCAAGTAAACAAAACCTTCGAAGTTCGAGACGATAGGATGCAAAGGTATTTGGACAAATTAGAGGTAACTTTACACCGTTTCAAGGAATGGACTTTACAACATGTTCCTCGAGAACAAAACAGTGAGGCCGACGCACTCGCAAGTTTGGGGTCATCGGTCGAGGAAGATGAGATTGACTCGGGGACTGTCATTCAACTCTCGGGATCCGTAATAGAGGAAGGTCATGCCGAGATAAATTTTACAAGCTTAACCTGGGATTGGAGGAATAAGTATATTGAATACTTGAAGAACGGAAAACTCCCATCGAACCCTAAAGAATCGAGGGCCCTATAAACCAAAGCTGCTTGATTCATGTTGGCTGAAGATGGAATATTATACAGAAGGACATTCGATGGACCACTGGCAGTATGTTTAGGACCAGGAGACACCGATTATATTTTACGAGAGGTACATGAAGGCACTTGTGGGAACCACTCCGGCGCCGAATCACTAATTCACAAAATCATTAGAGTAGGATACTACTGGGAAAGCATGGAAAAAGACACTAAGGAGTTTGTTCGAAAATGTGATAAATGCCAAAGTTTTGCACCGATGATCCATCAGCCCGAAGAACGACTTCATTCAGTTATATCCCCATGGCCATTCATGAAATGAGGGATGGATATCGACGACCCTCTACCATCGGCCCCAGGTAAAGATAAATTCATTTTGTTTATGACTGACTATTTCTCTAAATGGGATGAAGCACAGGCGTTCGAGAAAGTGAGAGAAAAAGAAGTTATAGACTTCATCTAGGATCACATCGTGTGTCGATTTGGGATACCCGCAGAAATAGTATGCGACAATGGTAAGCAATTTATCGGCAGTAAAGTGACAAAATTTCTCGAAGACCATAAAATAAAAATGATATTATCAACACTATATCACCCTAGTGGGAACGGATAGTCTGAATCGACAAAACAAGACTATCATCCGAAACCTGAAGAAAAGGTTGAACGAAGCTAAAGGGAAATGGAGAGAAATTCTGCCCGAAGTATTTTGGGCATATAGAACAACATCGAAGTCCAGTACGGGGGAAACTCCATTTTCCTTAGTGTATGGTTCCGAAGCATTAATTCCAGTCGAAGTCGGAGAACCCAGCGCAAGGTTTTGACATACATCGGAGGAATCAAACCACGAGGCCATGAGTACTAGCCTCGAATTATTAGATGAAAAACGAGAAGCGGCACTTGTTCGAATGGCTGCACAAAAGCAACGAATCGAAAGGTACTACAATAGAAGAACCAACCTCCGCCACTTCAAGATCGGGAAATTAGTCCTAAGGAAGGTCACCGCCAACACTCGATTTCCTAATGAATGGAAGCTCGGCCCGAATTGGGAAGGACCCTATCAAGTCCTCGATATAGTCGGAGGAGGGTCTTATAAACTCGGAACGATGGATGGTGAACCATTACCAAGTAATTGGAACATATCACTTCTCAAACGATATTATTGTTAAGGTATGATTTTCTCCCTTCTTTCGTCTATATATATTCGAAGCTAACTCATTGCAGGAGTTCGACCAAAGACATTGAGACCTCAGGTTTTAAAGTACATGTTGCACTCTTTTTCCCTTAGATCGGTTTTTATCCCAACCGGGTTTTTTCGGCAAGGTTTTTAACGAGACAACAACTATGTGCTACCTGAGGACAATTCAATAGTATCCAAGGCTTCTTTATAATCAACCTCGAATACTGGGGGGCATTACCATCGAATAAATCGAGATACAAGAAAGTTATTTCATACCAAAGTCATGTCAAACATGGTCTCGATAGGGAAAAGTGTAAGAGACAAATGGTCAAAACGAACCATGCCCGCATAGTTTTGCTCGTGTCCTGGCACAAAATACGAACACATGTATAATGACCTCTTTACCGATAACTCATATTTTGAAAATTTTCGTTTGTGCTTCATGATTCAAACAGGCTTAAGGGCCGACCACTACCGAAGGAGTTTTGAAAAACTTACACCATAAAAGCCTAGGGCTATAATACTTCGAGTTCGAGTTTGAGCAATCACTCACTCGACTATTAAGCCTAAATGCTATCTTACTTTGAGTTCGAGCAATCACTCACTCGACTATTGAGCCTAAGGGCTAACTTACTTCGATTTCGAGCAATCACTCACTCGACTATTAAGCCTAAGGGGTATCTTACTTCGAGTTCGAGCAATCACTCACTCGACTATTGAGCCTAAGGGTTGTCTTACTTCGAGTTCGAGCAATCACTCACTCGACCATAAAAGCCTACGGGTTACAATACTTCGAGTTCGAGTTTGAGCAATCACTCACTCGACTATTAATCCTAAAGGCTATCTTACTTCGAGTTCGACCAATCACTCACTCGACTATTGAGCCTAAGGGCTATCTTACTTCGCGTCCGAGCAATCACTCACTCGACTATTAAGCCTAAGAGCTATCTTACTTCGAGTTCGAGCAATCACTCACTCGACTATTGCGCCTAAGGGCTATCTTACTTCGAGTTCGAGTAATCACTCACTCGACCATAAAAGCCTACGGGCTACAATACTTCGAGTTTGAGTTCGAGCAATCACTCACTCGACTATTGAGCCTAAGGGATATCTTACTTCGAGTTCGAGCAAATCACTCACTCGACTATTAAGCCTAAGGGCTATCTTACTTCGAGTTCGAGCAATTACTCACTCGACTATTGAGCCTAAGGGCTACAATACTTCGAGTTTGAGTTCGAGCAATTACTCACTCGACTATTAAGCCTAAGGGCTATCTTACTTTGAGTTCGAGCAATCACTCACTCGACTATTGAGCCTAAGGGCTATCTTACTTCGAGTTCGAGCAATCACTCATTCGACCATAAAATCCTACGGGATACAATACTGCAAGTTTGAGTTCGAGCAATCACTCACTCAACTATTAAGCCTAAGGACCAATATGGGTATGTTACTACAAGAGTCGAAAATTACCCATTATTTGATAAAAACCTAAGGGTTTATTCTATTCTAAGTTCAAAACATACTCGAACTTAGTTATAAAACACAGTGCGGTCATTGCGTCGATCAAGCTATCTGAAATCTTGAACATATTATTGAACTCGGGGACTCACCCTTGCATGTCGAAAACTGGCATTCGCTCGATTAACTGCATAAGGTGATTTAGAGTAAACTCTAGCCCCCCGGTCTTGCTAGAGAAGAAGCGCAGTATGCTTACTATGCGCCATAGAGAGGGGCGAATTTGGCCAAGAGTGACCTGATATCTTTTACAAAGATCAATAATCACTGGGTCGAGGGGATGCTCTCTTTGGGAGAAGGAATTTGCAATACGACCTCGGGACCCCAGTTGCAGTACCTCCTTACGGCCTTGAGGTAGCCCTTTGTTATCGAGCACATGTACATCGACACATGCTCACATCGGCCCGGGATCGATGAAGGGTTTTCGACTTTGAAATCAGACTTTAGAGTACACGGGCCGGGAACATATTCGTGGGGAAGTGGCTCCACCGGCGCCTTACTGCTGGACGGCCGGGAAGAGGAGCAAGAAGCTTTCTCCTTCTGCGGTACGGTCGTTGAGGTTTTCGACATTTGTACAAGTAAAGAGGAGCAAAGGAAGATAAAAAGATGGTGGTTTCAATGCTGATGAAGATGGCTCTACATGCGACAAAAAGGAGACGAAAAGAGTGAGAAGATTTAGAGGTCTAATTAGAGCAAAAAGTAAAGTTTGATTCAATGAAGAAGCGGGCTATTTATAGTCTAAACAGTGGCGGTTCAATATCGGTAATGGCCGACCATCGTCTGACATGCATTAAATGCCTCGGTAAACTGAACCGCCGGGACAACTATCACGTACGTCACGATCAGACTCGATGCAAATGTCAGTATATATCTAATCGTACCGTTGGAAATCATGTTGTTTCTCGTTATATCCTTCCTGAGAAACGAGGGGATTATCTGTATACGGCCAAAACCGATTAGTCTGTCGTACGAACTGATCGAGATGGTAATACTTTGATCGAAGAGCGTCTTCGTAATATCATATTGAGGTCCGAAGTCAGATCATCAAGCTTCGAGTTCTAGGACCGATCAATGTCAAGCCCGATATCATTATCGAGCTCGAATCCAAATCGAGCTACGAGGCGAAGTGAAATTATCGAGCTTAAGATTCACAAGCCGAACGGCGCCGACCTCGAATCGATATCGGACTTCAAGTCAGAATCGAGCTCGAGTCAAGATCGAGAGCTCGAGTCAATATCGAGCTCACAGACAAGAGCCGTTACAACCGCACTATGGGAGAGAATCCTGGCAGGAATTAGGGAAAAACTAATTCATCATGGGTTCTCCACTATGTATTTTTTATTATATCTAAAGTAGGATCCCTCCACTATAAAAGGGATGATTGTTGTTTCTGTAAGGGGAGAGAAGATGTGTATAAGAGACAGGTTCTCCACTATGTATTTTTTATTATATCTAAAGTAGGATCCCTCCACTATAAAAGGGATGATTGTTGTTTCTGTAAGGGGAGAGACATTCACATTGTAACAAAAATCCTATTTTCTCATATTGAAATATTAACCTTTTGAGCTCAATTACTTCATCTTATTTTGCTCATTCATTTTCCTCCTATCAAGTGTGTTTATCTTTCATTCTTTATAATCAAGATTGGATATTTTTATTTCTCTTTACGATTTATGTCAAGTTATACCACATACCCTTAGAACTACATATAAATTCAACTCTATCCGATTTTTCGGGTAAACACCTTATTTTTTATTTTAATTTCTTGGGTATCCACTTTTTTGTTCTGAAATTCTTACAGAAATTATTTGATACATCTTATCAAAATTTTCATTGTTAAAAACAAACAACTTTTATCACTTCTATTTGGAACTTTTTCAGGAAAGGCAAGTACACTTTTTTCCTCGTTCAGTTAAGCTATTGTATTAAGTATATTAAGACTTCAAATAGATTATTATTATTATTATTATTATTATTATTATTATTATTATTACTGTCATTGGGGTCATCAATAATATCGTTATTGTAAAGTCTGCTTTTGTTATTTCAAGATGGTTCAAATTTTACTAGGAAAAAAAAAGGTAGGTAATTTTTTTTTCGTTTGCTTAAGTATTGGTAGTGGAGTTACTAGGCATTTCTTTTGATGGGAAGGTAAGGTAAGACATAGCTAGCGCAATAATTATGATGCATGCAAATTGATCTGAATACTAGTTACAGACCTCCATATAACAATATTGTTATATAACAGTCATTCACTATAAAAATCAAATTTTTCTTAGAATCGATTTTTTAAATTATATTTTACCTCTATATAACATTTTTTTTCTATAACAGCAACAACCGTATTTATAGCAGAACGCTTTTTGTAAAATAACTTCTCTATAAAAGCCATATATAATCTTTAAGCTTGCTAATAATAATTCTAAAAATATGAACACAATCTTTTCTATTGAACAAAGTTTCTATTTTGCATAGGATATAAGATTTCAAGATTTGCACCTGATATCTTTTTCATTTGACAAATACCAAAAAGATACAAGATTTAACTATTAAGCTCTTATATTATTTTCAAAGGAAAGCTACTGGATATGTAATGACCCAACCGGTCATTTTAATTTTTAGAACCCCGTTTTTTAAAATAAAATTTTTCGTATATGCTTTTAATAATTTATGACTACGGGGATGGTTGATTTGGGATTTGGAAGTGTTTGGATTGAAATCGGAACACTTGGTTCCTTAAGTTGGCTTTTAAAAGCCAAATTTGACTTCGGTCAATATTTTGAGAAAATGACCCCGGAATAGAGATTTTGACGATTCCAACAGCTCCGTATGGTGATTTTGGACTTAGGAGCGTATTCAAAATTTTATTTGGAAGTCCGTAGTTAAATTATGCTTGAAATGGCTAAAATAAGAATTTAAGGTTGGAAGTTTGACTGGGGAGTTGACTTTTTGATATCGGACTCGGAAACCAGTTCAGAAAATTTTTATAGCTCCGTTATATCATTTATAACTTGTATGCAAAATTTGAGATCAATCGAACTTGATTTGATAGGTTTCGACATCGAATCTAGAAGTTGGAAATTCTAAGGTTCATTAAGCTTGAATTGGAGCATGATTCATGATTTTAGCGTCGTTTTATGTGATTTAAGATTTCAAATAAGTTTGTATGATATTTTAAGACTTGTTGGTATATTTGGTTGAGGTCCCGAGGGCCTCAGGTGAGTTTCAGATGGTTAACGGATCAAAAGTTGGACTTAAAAAGCTGCTGCAAATTTTCCTCTTCTGTTGGACATTCTGGGCTGTGATCGAGCCCAGGGTTGACGAGGCTCAGGCTCGAGCTTGTGTATCGAAGCGACGACCGAAGGTCCAGCTCGAGGGCCGTAATCGAAGGCAAGGCTCGAGAGCCAGGATCAAGACCCAGGATCGAGGGTCACGATCGAAGGCATAGGCTCGAGGCCATGATCGAGGCCATGACTGAAGCCCAGGCTCGAGGGCCACGATCGAGGTCCAATTATAAAGGCTGCTTGGGCAGTTTATAAAAGAAGGCATTCGTCCCATTTGCCATTTTTGACGAACTTGAGCTTGAACAGAGGCGAATTTTGACAGCTTTTCAAGGGACAAAAATATTGGGGTAAGTGATTCTAACTTGGATTTGGTCTACATATATAAATATATCATTATTTTCACTATAAATTAGTGTTTTGAGATTGAAAGTTTGAAAAATTTTAGAAATCTCATAGAAACGAATTTTTGAGATTTCAGTATCGATTCGGAGTCGGATTTGAATGAAACTGGTATGGTTGGACTCGTAATTGAATGGGTTGTCAGTTTTCGTAACTTTTGTCGGATTTCGATATGTGAGCCCCACCGACGAATTTTAATTAATTTCGGGATTTTATTGAAAATGTAGTATTTTTTTATAGAATTGATTCCTATAAATTTTAGTGATTGTATCGAATTAATTTTGGTTAGATTCGAGCCAATCGAAGTTGGTTAATCGAGGAAAAGGCCTACTAGTGAATTAAATTGGAGCAAGACGAGGTAAGTCTCTTGTCTAATCTTGTAAGGGAGAAATTACCCCATAGGTGATTAAACTAAATAATTATTGCTAATTGTGGGGGCTACGTACGCACGAGGTGACGAGAGTCCGTGCGTAGCTACTATTAATGCTAAAGTCCGGGTAGTTTAGGACTCAAAAGCATGAATTACTTGTGTAAATGGTAGTCTTTACTTAATTAAATTATGTTATATATATATAGCATAAATTCAAGAGTATATATATGTTGTGAATTGTTAGATAAAAATATTAAAGGATAGAAATCTCATATGCTTGAATTTATGTTTAAATTAATTAATTGTTCAGAGAAATTGTTCTTCTTTATGAATTTATCTTATAATAAATATACTCTTATTCTGGAGGTACATAAGAAAATGTCATCCTTTCTTGTGGAGCGGGACGAACGCCTCGGCAGGATAGATGTATATATAGATCGTGTCGCACGTCCCTCGGCAGTGTACACGAAACTCTAGATCGGGTCGTACGACCTCGACAGAAATCGTGCTTGATAATAATAATAATTACACGATTTTTGGACAATTGAATTGTAGCTTGTAAAGCTATTTGATAAATTAAAAAATTATTAAAATTTTATTGCAGCTTGTAAAGCTATTTGATAAATTGAAAATTTTATTGAAATTGAAGGATTTAATTAATATATTGGAAATTGTTGCATTTGAAGGATTTTTATTATTTCTGCTAATTAAATAAATTATTGTAAATTCTGTGAATCATGCTGACTTGAATAATTATAATTTATTCTATTTATTATTGATGACCCTTAGTGAGTGTCAAAGTCGGCCATCTCGTCACTACCACTTCGAGATTAGGCTTGATACTTACTGGGTATACGTTGTTTACGTACTCATGCTACACTTGCTGCACTTTTTGTGCAGGATCTGAGACATATACTAGTGAAGGACCTATCATCGCACATCCTCGTTATCCAGGGGCGTTGTGATGAGCTGCCTTTCTGAGCCGTCCTGCAGCTACCAGTGCCTCTTCTCGTATTATTTTTGTTCTGTCTATTTTCATTTCAGATAGTATTTGAAGTTTTGTATAATTTACTAGATGCTCATACACTTGTGACACCAGGTCTTGGCACACACATTGGTTGAATTAAGAGTTGCTTATTTTTTTGGTTATTTTAAATTACTGGTTGGCTTGCCTAACTGTAGTGTTGGGCGCCATCACGACCTATAGGTGAAATTTGGTCGTGATAGGATAACTTTTGCTGAAATTTGGACACGAATATTCGCTAATTCAAGCGTTATATAACTAGCAAGATAATGAAATCTACTAAACAAGTTACAATTACAAAGTTTTTTCATTAATCTTTAAAGAATTTATTTTTTTAAGTAGCTTTAAAATGTGTGCCTTAGAGTTTAAATCTTTATACGTTTAGTTATAAATTTATTAATAATGAGTTAGCTTTCTTCAATATTTAACTAGTAAAATATGCATATCTTTTGAGATTTTAAATTTGAATAATTTTTTTATCTTTTATATGTAACATTGAAAAATGAAATAGTTAATTTTTGGATAATTTTTATCTATAACGGCCAAATAATATTTAAACTTGAAATGTTGTTATAGGTATATGTATAACAACAATTCACCATAAAAGCCAAAAATATTGAAACAAACGAGAATGTTATAAAGAGGGTTGACGGTATAAAAATTAAAAAGATTTCTCTAATAATTACTGCTTTTGTGTGTGTGTGTGTCACTGGATTTTTCCAGTACAATGCCCTAGAGGCTACAGTCGTCTGTGACTTAAAATTTAAAAAGAAAAAATTAAATAAAAGACATAATGATGAATTCTTTATACAAAATTGTCAATCACAACGTATATAATAACTTCTAGTACTTCTCTTCTGAATTATAGTACAAGTTTCTTGTTTCATTAACTAGTTACAAATTCATTAGCTACTGCATACATTTTTTTTTTTTGGGCTAAATATATAAACCGTCCATTTAAATAATCCTCAGAATACCCTAACTAAGCTAATGACCAACTAAACACCGCAGGTGTCTATTAAGAGAGTCAACTAAACACCCACGCCTGACTTGGCATATTGTGTGTTGCACACTCATGTAACAGCACGTTGCCTCAAATTTTAACTCATTTCCGGCGGTAATAAATGGGTGTAATTCCTAATTTTTCCTTAGTCTAATTTTATACCCAAATTGAGAAACCTAATTACCACTTCCTCTTCAACAATCCTAGTCTTTCTTCTTTGTTTCTTCACCGTCTCTCTTTTCACCATTAAAACCAAACCTACAAACACAAAGCATTCATCTTTCTTCTTCCTATCTTCTTCTTCTTCGATTTTTTTCTTCCTGGCGTTTCTTTTCATGAATGCACCATAGCCCCCTATAAACAAAAATTCATATATATCCATTAAATACAAAATCTCCACCTTCAAAATCATTCTATTGCTGTATTGCACCGCTCTTCAATGCCATAAATACCAAAAAGGCAAGAAATTTTAATATAACAAGTCAAATTGATGCAACGTCGAAGGTGGAGCAAATTACATTTTGAAGGAGCCTTTCTGGGCGAGTTCTTGAGGGTAGGCTGGCTTCCTTTCCGAATCGTTGAGCTTTCTTGATTTATTTGTAATCTGATGAATCTATGGTTGTGGGATGAAGATCAGGTGGGTCTATGACAGTGGGGAGTGATAAAATGGTTGTATATGGATAATCAAAACTAGGGAAGCTAATGATTTTAGAGAGAATGAGTGGAGTGTTCGTTTTGATAGGAAAATGGTGGCCGAATTGGATGTTCTGTGTGGTTTATGGGTGATATAGGAAAAAAGGATTTTTTTTTTTCTTTTCTTTAAGTGTATTTCTTTGTTAATTACAAATTATAGATTACACATGTCATTGTTTAATTGGTTCATTTGACACGTCTTCTAGGACAACTTAAAGAGACCGTTTATGTATTTTGCCTTTTTTTTCAATTTCTAGTGCAATTTTCTTGTTTCATAGACTGGCTAATGCTCAACGTACAAACTAACGAATCATACAGTTCATTGACTTTGATAACATATTCCCAACTTCTCTGCCCTCCAACCCCTATTCATCTTCTAAATGAATTCTTCAATCCTTCTCCTCAATTCATCCTCTTCTTTGTCATAACAATTTTTAAAAAAAATTGGCATTTGGTTCCTTTCTTGTTTTTGCCAAATACATTTTTCTGTCAGTTCTGAGATTAGCACTTGCCCCTTCTACATCGTCGTATGCTTCATTTTTGTTGTCCTGGTTCACATCTAGGAATACTTTTAGGGCCAATGTGCCACTCGATACCGAAAATGTATGTATTTCTTGCGATGAGAGTATGCATGTAGCATCCATTTTTTTTTAATTTCACAATCAAAATTCATACTTTGAACTTTTTTAGGCTTAGCAGTGCCTAGTGCTTCTCTTCTTTTAGACATGTCATGATCAAGATTGGTGGTTCTTTCTTCTGAACAAGGTTGGAATCCACCAAGTAGGAAAATGGCTATGATAAAGTTGCACAAACAAAAGATAATGCGAGAATTGGAAGCAGCCATAAGGATCAACTCTAGTGTGGAACTCAACATAGTTGAAATTTTCTCAAACAAAGGAGTACTTGGAAAATCTTTAGCCAGAGATTCCGCGAGTAAATTTTATAAATGGTCATATAATTATAATGTTTCTTCACCAAAATCATATGACTCTGTTTTCTCGCACAAAAATCATAAAACTTTCACTAACTCACATAAAAATCATAGTGACAAAAAAAAAACACAATTTTCAAGTAGTATTTTCTTATTCCATGTTTTTCATTTTTTTTAGTCCAATAAAAAATAATCCAACTAACATGTCATAGATGTATATTTTTAGCCGCTCCAAAAAATAATAATCGATATATATATGTGCATTATATATATATACAATATACATATTATGTACATTTTTTGTCTAGCAAATGTAATTAGTTTCCGCCGACCGATTAGTTTTGTAATTTTTTCTTAAAATAGGAATGACTCAACCCGACCCGACCCAATACCCATATACATATAATAAAATAATACTAAAAATGAATCTTTTCCCACCAAAAAACTTAGTTTGAAATGCATGAGATTCTACTAAAAATAAAAGGTATTATAATTAGAGAGCACTTGAAACAAAAATTCTATAAATTTGAATGAAAATCTTGAAAAAAAAAAGATAGAAGTATCGTGTTTTGAAGGATTCACTTTTAGTATTATTTTAATTTTTATATATAGCTATTAGATAGGGTGGGTCGGGTCGGTTGGTCATTCCTATTTTAATTGGATTATATTTATTAGAAAGAAAATAGAAAACGAAAAAATTGTTGAATAAGAAAATATACGAAAAAGTTATATTTTTCGGTCACTATGATTTTTGTGTGAGTTAGTAATAATATTTATAATTTTTATGTGAGAAAACAAAAATTGTATGACATTGGTGAAAAAAAGACATAGTTATATGATCATTTTTGAAAATTAACGAGAGATTTCGTATACAAGCCTTGTAATAGAGAACTTTTCGATAGAGAGTATTTTCCTTCCTTAGTAAACCTGCCTGGCACGAATTCAGATTGATCAGTTCAATGGGTTTTGAATATCCAATGGTTAAACTAGAAAAGAAGTCTTGAAAATAAAGAACTTGCAAGAAGGTATTGACAGGGGCGGACCCACGTGTAGAGGTTAGGGGTCACTGGCACCCTATAGGCTCGGGAAAAATCATGTATATATATACTGTATATACATCGAGGACCCTTATAATAATTTAATTGTACCCTCAAAAGAACAAAATGCCCCTTGGTTGTACTGGTTCTATGGGCTGGTTTGTTCCATCTCCTCACTGCCAGAGCTAGGATCGAGACCCAATACCAGTATTACTTTACTGTTTCTTTACTTTTTCCTTTTTTAATTGAACGACAGTTTAGTACTCCATATTTAGTAATCAACTTGGTTTATTTATTTTTTAATTCAAACATTAATTTAGTATTAGTACATAGAAGTCACTTAGTTTATTTTTTTCTTTTAAAATCTCTCCATCTAACCTCCAAAACTCAACTTCTCTTCACAATTAGTTATTTGTATCTTCTACACAAAATACTCAAAAACTCTACTGGAGATACATCTTTCTAGACTTTAAAAAGTTAATAAAGAGACATAAAAATAATGATTAAAGAAAGTAGGAAAGGGGATAAAATATTTCATTAACTAGTTTCATTAGTCAATAATCTTTATCTCTAACCAATATTTATTACTATTTCATTTTAAAAAAATAAAGACAACTAAAACTCTTCTCCCTTCAATGTTTACTTTGGCAAAGTAGCAAGTATTCGTTGACTCTAGACTTCGATTGAGACTTTTTGGACTGCTTACAGAATTTTATTAGTCATGATTTTGTTTAAGTTTTTTTTTTTTAATGTATTTGAGCATTCTTTTGGCCACGAACTCGTAATTACTAAGTTTTCAAAGAGTTGCAAGCCAAACTTTATTGCAACTAATACTATTTTCATATTTACGTTAAAGACACTACAAGAAAGTGAGGATACGACGACATTTATTTAGCGACATTTGAAATAAATGTCGGAAAAATGTGAAATTCATGTCATTTATGAACAAATATCGTAAAAACTACGACATTTGATACGAAATGTCACAAAAACAACGACATTTGATACTAAGTGTCATCAAAATATGATATCTGATACAAAATGTCATAATAACAACGACATTAATGAAGAAAAGTCGTCAAAATTACGACATTTGATACAAAATGTCATAAAAAACAATGATTTTGCTTATTCATGATAAATTATTATATTCTTTTTGCAATAGAATGAACTAGTTTGCAAGATTCACTTCAGGAAAAAATTGAATCTAGATACGTGGCCCGAACAATATCAGGATAATACTATATTTAAAAGTGAAGAAAATATTGAATGGATTAGAGAAGGTGTGCCGGGAATAGAAATCGGCCCATTAACTTTGAAAAGTAATGAAATATATGTTGAAGAAAACGACATATCTTAGTTATTTTTCCTATATTTGTCACTATTTTAGTAAATATTGTTATTAAAAATAGATCATTGAGTTGGTTTTTTTTACTGTGCTTCTTAGCGTTTAAATCTCTGTCATTATTCTCACTTTTTCTCCTTTTTCCTCTAAAAATTATTGTTTTTGATTTGGTGTTTGGCAGGGAATTGTCTCTAATATATAAAATTGTGTCTAACATTCGAGGAAAGGAGCGAGAGGAACAAACAAAGCCGAAAGAATGTGACTATGCCACACACATCAGGAAGAAAAATCATTTTCAAATTATAAATAAGGTATGCCATATTCACTATCTGCTTTATGCAATTTATATATCCGTACTTATTTTCTTAAATTTCTTTGATACATCTTTTTACTATGTAAACAGATGAAAAAAAGGATGGTGTAAAATCAAGTGGTATTGAGATGCTAAAAAAAAGCACATATGAGAAAGAATGAATAGCCAGTAAATGAGATAGATGGTGAAGTTATGGTAAATTCTTGTTCTTTATTATAAAAAATTATAACTTTTTATTGCTTTATTCTTTCTTACAAAAAGAAAGAAGTGAATGAACTTGCTAAGGTGTATCTGAGTTAAATGTTCCTGAAATTGCTCTCAATGATGTGTATGGATAAGTTATGGGACCATACACTCATGGGATTGTTCAAACTCCAGAAAAACGAGCAACTCCAAGTTTTGTTTACGGCCCTGTTTATAAACTTCTATATTATAATTTAGTTTTCTTTTAGTTATAATAATCTTCCTCTTTTGTGATAGATTTCTGATAACTCAATTGAAGATCGCCAACAATCACTATCACCTATATTTCAGTTGTTAAAACAAATAAGGTGAGTTTGTACACTTGTTTAAACTATATATTTTTATACTTAGATTCGAAGAGTAGGAAACATCTTTGGCATTTGAAACTTTTGCTTTTACTTGAACTGGGTAAAAAATTTATATCAACGTTGTTTGATCATATGGGTAAATGCTGTCATGTTCTGTTATCTTCTTATACTTAATAAAGTATCTTTCATAAAATGAAAAATATTATGTGGCTTTATCTTATTTTTTTGTATTTAATATTCTATAATTTGCTAAGTTTTGAATTTTGTACGCTATCAAAGTAAACAATTTAAAGTTTCTTCTCGGGTTAAATAATTAAGAAGACTGGAATTAGTGAAGTAGGCACACATAAAAACTAGGTAAGTTTGATAATATTACAAGTTACTGTTTCCGTTTTTTTGCCTTATTTTCTTTGTTTGTTTTCTCTCTTCAGTTGCTGCTATTATACCCATTATTCAATATGTTTATCTTTTTAGAATCCCAAATTGTTGTTGTTTTTAGTATCCCAATTTGTTATAGTCGAGGAGGAAAGAATTCCCTTTATTATAGTTATAATTCTTTTTTTTTTCTGTATGACTTCTCGTACAATATTTTTGAAGGAAGTGAGGTCAATTACTGGCAGTGAAAATCTTGACTTGTGGAGAGGTGGTTTCAACAAGCTTTGTTATAAGATTTAGTCTAGAAGTTAAGGGAATTCATTCGAATTAGGAGTGATCTTAACGTATTAACATGTGAAAATAACTATCTTTTATGATTTAGTTGAATTTGAGTTTTACTTTGAGAACAAATCATTTGATTTGGTATCATCTATCGTGTACATAGTACTTTTTATACCGATACTTTGTTCTTTAGTTATAGTATTAAAAGGCATTTGTTTTACATACATTTCAGGTTAGTTATAAAGGTTGAGATTTGTGAATGTACAAATTGAATGTAAAGTATTGTGATGAAACTAAATAGAGGATTATTATTAATATTTTAAAATTTTGGTACCGACATTAATCTAAATATCGGAATTTTTAATACGACATTTTAAACAGTTGTAAAAAATGTCACTAAATCGATTTTTGACATTCATGTAAATGTGGATACGACATTTTCATAAATGTCATAAATTTACTTATTGTCATTAAAGAAAAATGTCGGTAATTTTAAGTGATGTTCCATAGATGTCATAAACTAAATATCGTAAAGAATTTACTGACATATACCTAAATATCATAAATTAAATATCGTAAATTTCTTATTGACATTTACGTAAATGTCATAAACTACATGTCGTAAAATTCATACCAACATTTACCTAAATATCGGAAAATTAATGACATTTGATGCAAATATAAAATAAATGTCGCTAAACGAATTTGCGACATTTAAGCATCTTAATATGACATTTAATAAATGTCGTCATATCTCTATTTTCTTGTAGTGAGATAATGGTGTCCGTGCGGCGTCCAAATCTAGGGTCCGCTTCTGGGTATTGATAGGGTTGAGAAGATATGTGGTGGGTGCTCTTTTTAAGTATAATGGGATGAAATGACGCTATATAAAGGTTTGTTTTGATTCTTAAAGTGTGCCAAAGAAGTTTTTAGACCATACTATAAGCTTAGAGATCATTGATAAAGTGTGGAGAGAAAGCTAATGGGGTTGACATAATATTTTAGTTTTTGGTCATTTTAAATACTCCGTTATTTAATAGAAAGTTCCCTAGTAAGAATTTTAAAATGTGGGGACATTCTTGAATAATTTATGTGTCTATACTCTATAGTAAGCGAAACAAGAGGAGCATATATAAGAGTTTGTCCATGTGGGTCTTACTTTTTTGTTTCGTATTAGATGTCGAGATCACAATTAATTTGGATTTTTGTCTCATAAATTTAGATGTGGAGATCACAATTAATTTGGATTTTTGTCTCAGGGAAGCGGCTCTTCCCAAATCCCCTCGTATAATCTCTCACGGGGTAGAGAGATTGTTTCCGATAGACCCTCAGCTTCCCAGCTCTTGGGGTGACTCGAACTCAAAACCTCTTGGTTAGAAGTAGAGAGTGCTCACCACTAGAGCAACCCACTTTTTAGTTCTAAAACAGTTCTTTTTTTATAATATGGACCTTGCCTTTCTTGTTTTTTTTTTTTTTTGGTGTTGCCCACATTCTATTCTTTTCAATTATAACAAAATTAAAGTTTAAACCTCTTATCGTATTTTTATCAAACGAACGGAAAAAAGGTTATTGGTCACTAGGAACTAATTCTAATTAAGGAGTTTTATTAAATTCCTTAAACACTCCTAATTGAAGGAAAGTAGGTAGAGAAAGAGAGAGACACCTTATGTACACGATTTTCAGACACTCTTTGATTCCCTCTGTGGTTTACTTAGGGTTTTCTTCTTCAATTTCTTTTTTCGCGAGTGCCTGTGTGGATTTGTTGTCAATACAAATCTATGTAGCTTCAATTTGTGATAAATTGAGCTCCTTTAACAATCTTCTCAGCCAAATAGCATGACATGTACAAGATGTTGCTGCTATATATTCAGCTTCACAAGTCGAGAGAGTAACAATGGATTGTTTCTTTGAACTCCAAGAAATAATAGAATCACCCAAGAAAAACACAAAACCAGTTGTACTTTTTCTATCATCGGTATCTCATGCATAATTATTAGCACAAAATCACATAAGATTGAAATCACTAGAAGAAGAATAAAATAGCTCAAAGTCAATCGTACCTTTTAGGTAACGGAGAATTCTTCTAGTGACTTTCAAATGGGTAGAGGTAGGAGCTTGCATGGAGAGGCTTACTACTCCAACTGCAAAGCGTATATCTGGCCTGGTACAAGTCAAGTAACTCAAACTTCCCACAAGACTTTTGAAAAATGTGAGATCCACATTTTCTCCTTCATCAAACTTGGACAATTTTGTTCTACTCTCCATCGGTATGTTCACGGGGTTGCAATCGAGCATGTTGAACTTCTTCAAAATCTCCTTCGTATAGCTTTCTTGAGAGATGAAAATAACATGAGCCCTACGTCTGTCATCTCTAACTCACGAGACATATCTTTCTTAAAAGCTTCAAACAAACTTGGGTTATTACCCGTGAAAATAAGATCATCAACGTAGAGACAAACAAGCAAGATATCTCCATTAGTATGAACTTTAAGGTAAAGATCATATTCATGGAGACAACGAGTAAACCCATTGTCTTGAAAATACTTGTCGATGCAACTATTCCATGCTCGTGGGGCTTGCTTCAATCTATATAAAGCTTTCTTCAACCGCAACACTTTATCTTCATGGTTTTTAACCACGAAGTCTAATGGTTGTTCAACATAAACTTCTTCTTCAAGATATCCATTCAAGAAGGCTGACTTGACGTCTAGTTGATGGATCTTCCACTTCATTTGCACCACCAAAGAGATCAGCAAATGAATCATCTCCATGCGGGCAACAGTTGCATAGACTTCATCATATTCAATGTATTGCATTTACTTGTAGCCTTTAGCCATAAGTCGTGCCTTGTATCTCTCCACATCTCCATCAACATTCTTTTTTGTCTTGTATACCCATTTTACTCCAATTGTGCGATGACCCTTGGGAAGAGTTATTAACTCCCAAGTGTTGTTCTTCTCTGTTGACTCGATCTCCTCCTACCTGGCTTGTCTCCATATTTTGTCTGTAACAGTTTCATCAAAGTTCATCGGTTCACTATCAGCAAAGAGACAATATAAAAAATCAAAATTAGTAACTTCTTATGTTCCATCATAGAGCTCTTGAATGCTCCTTGTCCTTTCCGGTTGCTCATTTGAACTTTGTTGAGAAGAAGGAGATACAACATTAGTTGGAGAAGGAGGTGGAGTTGTATCCTGCACAAGTTCCACGGTCTCTGGTTCTTCTTCATCGCCAAAGTATGGAAGAACATCATATGAAGTTTCTTTCTGAGCTTCCCAATTCAATGCCAATTCTGCATCAAATTCAACATCACGACTTACCACTATCGTGCCGCTATTTGGGGTGTATAGCTTGTAGACTTTTGAACTCCTATCATAGCTAACAAACACATGATTGACACTTCGATCGTCAAGCTTTGATCCCCTTGATGTGGCACATGAGTATAGGCTATGCTCTTAAAGATTCTCAAGTGCTTGACACTTGGCTTTCTCCCACTCCATGCTTCTTGAGGGGTTTGATCTCTAATATTCCTTGTTGGAGACCTGTTGTTCAAATAAACTGCACAAGATACAGCTTCTGCCCAAAATTTCTTAGGCATACTTTTAGCTTTTAGCATATATCTAGCCATATTAAGAATCGTTCGATTCTCTCTCTGCAACTCCATTTTGTTGGAGTGAATAAGGTACCGTTAGAGGACGACGAATTTCATGAGACTGACAGAAGTCATTAAATTCTTTTGAAGTGAATTCGCCTCCTCTATCGGACCTTAAAGCTTTTATTTCATAGCCACTCTCTTTCTCCACAAGTACTTTAAAAATTTTAAAAGAAGCAAAAGCTTCAGATTTTTGGTTCAAGAAATAAACTCAAGTCTTTCTACTAAAGTCATCAATGAAAAGTATAAAGTATTTACTTTTACTAAAGGAAGGTGGAATGATTGGTCCAGACACATCAGTGTGAACAAGCTGAAGCGGTTTAGTTGATCTTGACATGGCCTCCTTTGAAAAACTCCTCCCTGCATGTTTTTCAAGAAGACAAGTTTCGCACAATTAATTGGGATGGTTGATTGATGGTATCTCATGCACCATATTCTTTTCTCCCATTGATTTTAGTGCTTCAAAATTCAAGTGCCTAAATCGCATGTGCCAACACCATGATTCATCTTGCACATTAGCCTTCAAACACTTTGCATCAATTGTTTTAAGATTCAGAGAAAATAATCTATTCTTTGCCATATGCACTTTAGCAATCAGAATTCCACCTGAATCTCTAAGCCAAAGATGCATATTTTTCATGTGGATGTCATATTCTTTTTCAAGAAGTTGGCCCAAACTCAAAATATTACTTTTTAATTTTGGCACATAATAAACATCTTGAATTAGCTTGTGACTACCATCTTTACATGAGATTAGAATCGTACATATCCCTTCGATTTGAATCTTTGAGGAATCTCTAAAGGACACATTACCTCTCACCGTGTTATTGATCTCCACAAACTTCTCTTCGCATTCACACATATTATTGCTTACTCCATTGTTCAAATACCACAACTGTAATCATCCATGTCTTCTTCACCGAGTGCCATTAACAACGTTGACTCATATTCTTCTTTCTTGTCGTCAACAATGTTAGCTTTTTCTTCAACATTGCTACGATATTCCCAAGAGTAATGGCCAAATTTATGATAATTATAATACTGAATGTTTGATTTGTCATACCTTTGTCCATTATTTTCTTGGTAGTAGCCACGTCCTCTTCCTCCTCTTTGTCTACGACCACGACCTTTGAATGTTTGGTGAATTTTAACTTCATTGTTGAAATTGTTAACATTACTTCTTTCTCTTCCATGACCGCCACGGCCTTGTCCCTGTCCATTCCTTCAATAGCTCTTTTCATCTCCATAATCCTTGAAGGATGTTTGAGTTTTAAGAAGTTGCTCCAATGACACTTCTTGTCTCCTTTTGATATTTTCTTCGTGGGCCTGTAAAGAGCCCTCCGATTGCTCTACCAGCATAGAGTCTAAATCTTTAGATCCTCAATAGCACACACCACAAAATGAAATTTAGGTGTTAAAGTGCGAATGATATTTTCTACCACACATACATCTTCTATGTCCTCCCAATATCATCTTAATTGATTTACAACAGCCTTCACTTTTGAACAATAATCCGAAATGCATTCAAATTCTTTCATTTTTAAAACTTCAAAATCAGCCCTTAGAGTTTGAAGTTTTATCTTCCTCACCTTGTCAACTCCTTGAAGATAATTTTGTAAAATCCCCCAAGCTTCCTTTGAGGTGGTAGCATCTGCCACCTTCTCAAACATGGCATCATTCAGACATTGGTGGATGAGTGTGAGGGCTTGTTAATCCTTCTTCCTCATCTTTGCCAAGACCTCTTTTTTATTTTGAGGCAGAGCTTCCTCATTATCAGGTTTTGCATACCCTCTGTCTACGATTTCCCATACATCCTGAGAGCCAAGAATGGCTTTCATACGTAGACACTATTTCTCATAATTATCTTTTGTGAGACGGGGGTACTGAAAAACGATAGCGGACCATTATTCGTTATGGCTCTGATACCACGTTGTTGGGAAAAAATAATAATCTCACCCAGAAATAATATCCACGAAAAATAATAATAACACAAGAGAGTGACAATGACACCAATTCTTTTAACGAGGTAAATACAATACTCGAGCGAAGCAATATTACCACTATAATATTACAACTTAGTAGTGTCAAGAGACTACTTATAATTTTGAAAAACATAACACTCTTTATTTAAAATACCTCACTACAATAATATTATCACTCACTATTTATCTCACAGATAATAATTTGCGGATTACTCTCGCTGCTTTGCTTTCTGCTTAGCTTCTCTTTGTTTTTGGTTTATTTAATAGAGAGAGAAGCATCTCTATTTATAGGCAAAGTTGTCAACCTCTCAGCCAATCAAATTGATTGGTTCTTTGCAATTTGCATCGTCCACACATTATTTTGGTTGAATTTGCAACCTTTTTCCAGTCGCCCTTATTGGGACCTTGCTTATTCTTTCTTTCTTTTTAATTTAGGGCTGGTCCCACAACTACAAAGTTATTTGTGTTAGTACTTACCGTATTCGGATATACTCTTCAGAGACAAAAACCCAGAGGATATCATCAGCTCGGTTTTCAGAACCATATCATTACTATTTGGTTTGTGGTGAGGGAAGTTTTCTTCAATGGAGAAATCTTTTGGACATTAAGTCAGTTAGATACAAATCAATCTTACTATTTTGATATTGATCGAGTAATTATCCATTCTTATCCAATGCCAAAAATGGATGTAAGATACTATTTTGGATGTGTCGATAGGCATATGTATATTTGAACTCAGAAATGATTACTCCTCTTGGAGCCTAAAGTATCGCATTGATCTACATCAAGTTGCAGATTCAATTTTACAAATGGTTTATGTTACCAAATGCCCAAGAGATTTCTCTTCTCTTAATTTGTTTGTGCTCTCTGTTATGGCAAGAGAAGGTTATCAGGAGCCACATTTGACCCTCCCCGTACGATGTTGTTATCCCAAGTGAAGTTTTGTTTTGAAGATTGACAAAGGAAGCTCAGGCATGAATCAGGTACATCCCCTATGTACACAAACATGGGCAGATACGAGTATGAGGAATGTATGTGAAAGAGATAAGCTTATTTTGTTATATCTGATATCTCCTGATCGAAAATGTTGCATATTTGATAAGGAGAAGGACACTTTACTCAAAGCGAACACTATCAAAAATAAGGAAAGAGTTAGAAGTTGAGGATAACTAGAACTCTTCTATCAAGGAAGAGTAGCATTAGAACTCTAGTTGTTTTTTATTCTACTAACTCTATATATTGCAGGATATTCTCATTCTACATGTACGCACAAAAGCAAAAGTTAAACGTGAGTTGAGAGCGAAATAGCAAAGCATTTTACAAGCAATTGTTGTGTGATTCAAGTGTGCGAACCTGAAGCTATATGAACCAGATAGAAGAACCAGTTCCAAGTGTCTGTTTTTTATTCTAGTTCAATTATAATAGGTGGGTTTCAAATTGTACCTTTCATCTTTATCTAGAAGTAATTGTAATAGGTACTCTAAGTATTCAAGTTAGAGTTAACTTGAAGTTGTCGCAACAATTAGAGGTTGGTTGTCACAACGGGATTAGAGGTAATCTTTAGGTTTACAAAGAGTCTTTATAAATGCTGTTTTGGCTCAGTGATTTAGTGAAGTGTTGGGAAAATCCTACTGAGTAGTAGGTCATGGTTTTTTCACCTTTTGAGTCGGGTGTTTTCCTCGTAAAAATACTTGTGTTCTTTACTTTTCGCATTTACTGTTTCAATAACAGTAGGTTAAGGAACACTTAGAAGAACCAGGTCATTCTATAATCAGTGCACGCGAAAATTAGATACCATACAAATCACCCCCCCTCCTGTATGGAATTGACATATAAAATATCAATTGGTATCAGAGATGATTACCCTTGAAGAGGCTAACACCTTAGGAGAAGATCAAGATGAGTGCACCACTTGAAAATTGGGAAGGGCAATCCACTGCTAGGCCACCACTGTTCAACGACCAATACCACCCTTGGTGGAAAAACAGGATGAGAGATCACATCATACGAGTAAACTATGAGCTATAGGACATTGTCACAAATGGCCCACTGGCTACCATGAAGATAAATAGTGAAGGAGTAGAGGTACCAAAGACAAAAGCATATTGCACAGTTGAGGACATGAAGAAATGGGAGAAGCATGCCAAAGCCAAGAAGTGGCTTGTTTGTGGACTTGGTCCAGATAAGTATAACAGAATCCAAAGCTGTACCACTGCCAAGGAAATCTGGGACACTTTGCGAGTGGTTCACGAAGGAACACCTCAGGTGAAAAGGTCCAGAGGAACTCTACTGTATTCTCAACATGATAACTTTACTATGAAGGAAGGAGAAACCATTCAAGAGATATACACAAGGTTCACTACATTGACAAATGAACAAAAGTCTCTTGGAAGGATTATTTCTGAAGAAGATAGAGTCGAGAAAATATTGACAAGGGTTCTGCCTGTTACTTGGGAGAGAAAAATTAATGCTATTCAAGAATCAAAGAACATTTCCACCCCCCCACAGGATGAATTAATTGTAAATCTCACTGCTTATGAACTTAGGAGACAGACCATGAAAATGGATGTACCAAAGAAGGAAAGGAGCCTGCCACTCAGAATCACTGAAGGTTATGATCTTGAAGATGATAAAATGGCTATGATCACTAAGGATTTCAAGAAATACTTGAGGAGAGAAAAGGTTCCTTCAAGAAGTGGAAGCTATAATAAATCAAAAGTTCCTGAGAAGCAAACTAATGATGTATGCTACAAGTGTGAAAAGACTGATCACCACATCAAAAACTGTCCCCAATGAGAAATTGAATGGAAGAAGGAAAGAGCTGAACAAAGGAACATGAAGAAGGAACATGTTCAATCCAAGAAAAGCAAAGGATCAACCAAGGCTGTGGTCGCTGCTTGGGGAGAAAGCTCAGATGAAAGCTCAGATGATGATGATGGGGATGAACAAGCACTTATGGCCATTGAAGAATCTGATGAGGAAACTGTGGTAAGTGTAATTCATCTCAAAGAAAAGATTAAATTGTTGTCTAAAGGAAGGTTATCTGAGTTACTTCTAGAACTAATTGATGAATACGAGGATGTAAACAATGAAAAGGAATAGTTTTCTAAAGAATGTGTGATTTTAAAGGCTAAGTGCAAAAACCTAGAACTTAGGGTTAGTGACACTATAAGTGAAAATACTTTTTTGAAGAACTAGGTTCATGCACTTGACTCAATTGTCCTAGAGCTTAGATCTAAAAATCTAAAACTGAAATTTGGAATAGGTAAAAAGACAGTTGATCACACAATACTTACTCTAGAAGAAAATATAGGAAAAATGAAAGATGAGTTGTATAAAAGGGATGAGTATGTAAGAATACTAAAGGAGGATTTAAGCAAGGTCAAGCATGAGCTAGACATAACTTGTAAATGGAACAGGTCCTCCGATGCACTTTCATGGCTATAGGAATATCATAGTAGCAACAGAAAAGGACTTGGCTTTGGGAACCTGGTACCTAAATGGGATCCTAAAAGCAAATACCTCACACTTCCTGAGAACAAGATTTACACACACTGTGGTAAAACATGTCACTATAAAAGTGAATGCACTGCAAAAGAAAAGGTAAGTCAAAAGAACAAAGAATTTGTTCAAGGGAAAAATAGGCTACCAAGTTGGGCTAAAAAGAATTTAATTCATCCTTTGGCCCATAGAAAGGGATCCAAACTAGTTTGGGTTCCTAAGACTAACCCCTGATTTCTTTTTGTATGTCCAAGTGAAGGAGAGCAGTCAAATATGGTACATAGATAGTGGCTGCTCAAAGTACATGATAGGAAACAAGAACCAGTTCCTTTCACTTGAAGACCTTAAAGGAGGTAATATCTCCTTTGGAAATGGGAAGAAAGGTGAGATCATTGGGGTTGAAAAGGTAGGCAAGAATGATTCTTATTCTATTGAGAACGTCTACTTGATAGATGGACTAAAGTACAGTCTAATAAGTGTATCATAACTGTGTGATAGAAGTAACATGGTAGCATTCACATCTACCAAATGCTTTATGATTAATCTTACCATTGACAAGATAGTTTTGCAGGAAAAAAGAGTGAGCAACATATATGTTGTAGATCTGTCCACACTTTAAGAAAATGAACTCACTTGCTTAAGTATGTTGGATAATGATCCCCTCCTTTAGCACAAGAGACTTGGACATGCCAGTCTAAGTCAACTCAACAAACTTGTCTCCAAGGACTTGGTGATAGGACTGCCTAATATTAAGTTCAAGAAAGATAAGGTTTGTGAGGCCTGTGCAAGGGGGAAGTAGGTAAGATCCTCTTTTAAAAGCAAGAAATTTGTAACCACCACCAGGACGATGGAACTGGTCCATATGGATCTTTGTGGATCAATGAGAGCATTAAGCAGAGGTAGAAGAGATATATGATGGTGCTTGTTGATGATTACTCTAGGTTTACTTGGACATTATTTTTAACATCTAAAAATGAAGCATTTGACATGTTCAATTCGTTTGTTAGAAAAACTCAGAAACAACAAGGTAATCAACTTGCATCAATAGGTTTGATCATGGTACTGAATTTGAGAATGCTAAATTTGCTGAATTTTGTGATGAACATGGCATAGATCATAACGTTTCTGCTCCTAGGACCTCACAACAAAATGGAGTAGTTGAAAGAAAGAATAGGACACTTGAAGATATGGCTAGGACTATGCTTCTTTCTAGTAAACTGCCCCATAATTTCTGGGCGGAAGCTGTGAACACTGCATGTTACATCATAAATAGGTGCATTACTAGACTTCTTGTAGAGAAGACTCCCTATGAGTTAATTAAGGGAGAAAGCTAAACATATCCCATCTTAGGGCATTTGGATACAAGTACTTTATGTATAATAATGGTAAAGACTCCCTAGGTAAGTTTGATCCCAGAAGTGATGAGGGAGTGTTCTTGGGATATTCTTCACATAGTAAAGCTTACGAGATTTATAACAAAAGAACTATGTGTGTAGAAGAAAGTGTACATGTAATTTTTTATAAAACTAATATTATTTCTGAGAGACAGGAACATGAAGATGAAGCAATTGGGCTGATTAGAAACTCAAATTAAACCATATCCCAGACTGAAGTTGCACTAAAGGAAGGAACGAGTCCTTACACCCAGGGCAACCTGACAGGGGGAACTGAACAAAGAAGAACTGATCCTCAAATTCTGAGGGAACCTGTCCATGAACCTGTTCTTCAACAACAAAACACTGAAGGAACATCTAAGGGAAACCAACTGGTTGTGAAACCTTATAAGTACCAAAGTTCTCATCACATTGAGAACATAATTACTGATCCGACCTCTGGAATCAAAACTAGATCTTCTTTGAAGAATCTTTGTGATTTTGATGCTTTTCTATCTCTTATTGAACCTAAAAATGTTGTTCAGGCTTTGTAGGATGCAGACTGGGTGAATGCAATGCAAGATGAGCTCAACCAATTTGAGAGAAGTCAAGTTTGGCATCCGGTACCAAGACCCAAGGACAGATTAGTAATTGGCAGTAAATGGGTCTTCAGAAACAAACTTGATGAAGATGGAACATTTACAAGGAACAAGGCAAGATTGGTGGTTCAAGAATATAGTCAAGAGGAGGGCATAGACTATGACGAAGCTTTTGCTCCAGTTGCAAGATTGGAAGTAATTAGACTCATCATAGCATTTGTTGCTTACATGGAATTCACTCTCCATCAGTTGGATGTCAAGAGTGCCTTCCTCAATGGCTATCTAAAGTAATAAGTGTTTGTCAAGCAACCTCCTGGCTTTGAAAGCAAGGAATGTTATGATCATGTGTACAAGCTTGACAAGGCACTTTATGGGCTCAAGCAGGCTCCAAGAGCATGGTATGAAAGATTATCAAAGGTTTTACTTGAGCGTGGCTACAAGAGAGGTAAAATTGACAATACTTTATTCTTTAAAGAAAAAGGTAAAGATCTCTTGATAGTTTAGATATATGTTGATGATATAATCTTTGGAGAAACCACTGATAAGTTAAGTAAAGAATTTGCTAAACTAATGGGGAGTGAATTTGAAATGAGTATGATGGGTGAGCTTAATTTCTTTTTAGGCTTAAAAATTAAATAAAATTCAAATGGAACTACGATCCATCAGCATAAGTATGTAAAAGAGTTGCTTAAAAGGTTTAAAATGGAAGATTCCAGAGATATTGACACTCTTATTGCAACAACTACAAAGTTGGATATAGAAGAACCTGGTTCATCTATTGATCAAAAGTTGTATAGGGGAATGATTGGCTCATTGTTGTATCTCACTGCTAGCAGACCTGACCTTGTTTTCAGTGTAGGCCTTTGTGCAAGATTTCAGGCGAATCCAAAGGAGTCTCACTTGGCTGCTGTCAAGAGGATTTTGAGATACCTAAAAGGCACCACTGACCTTTGTTTATGGTATCCAAGAGTTAGTAATTTCAATCTAGTGGGATATGCTGATGTTGATTATACAAGTTTTCTTGTGGATAAAAAGAACACCTCAGATATGGCACACTTTCTTGGCTTATATCTTGTGTCTTGGGCCACCAAAAAGCAAATTTCTGTGGCCTTATCTACTGCTGAAGCCGAGTATGTTGTTGCTGCTTCATGTTGAGCTCAATTGTTGTGAATCAGACATCAATTAATAGACTTTGGAATTGATGTTGGTTGTATCCCCATCTTTTATGATAACACTAGTGCAGTTAGTATGGAACCCGGTTCATCACAAGAGAACTAAGCACATAGATGTTAGGCATCACTTTTGAGGAACAACTATGGAAAGGGTTTGATCACTGTAGAATTTTGTACTACTGACAAGAAAATAGCTGACATCTTCACAAAATCTCTAAGTAAAGATTACTTTGAAAGGAACAGGTTAGAATTAGGGATGATTAAGATCACCTAAAAGGACCAGTTCAAAAGTCCACAAATAAAAAAACAAATTTGGTTAGAAAATCTGTAAATTTTGTAAATAGTTAGATTAGATTATGCTCGGTCTCATACTTTCAATAGTATACTCTTGTGCCATGTTCTAAAGTGACTCATTAATCTCTAATGATATTATCTCTATTTTCTTGAAAAATGCAGAATTACACAAGAGATTTCTCAATGAAGAATCTGGTTCATCAAGATTACTTGGTATGTATTCTACACTCTGCATAATTTGGAACAATTATATTTGAATCATTATTAAAAGAAGAGTCCCCTCTAATCCCAAATCCTTTTTGGACTTATCCGTTACAAAATGAACCAGTTCCGTTCAAAAGAAGTTCTAACCGCATTAAGTGCCTAGATTCTAGGGATAGTCTTGAACGTCTTCTCAAACTGACTTGTAGTTTGATTAAACTTCTGCAAAAGCTGACATTACTCAAGTGAACTCCTCCACTTTATATTGATTAGGATTCATTTGTTTCTTCACTTTTAAATTTTCAAGCCGTCCAAATTATCTCAAACTTCTGTCCTCTTCTACTCTCACACAAACTCGTTTTCTTAAGCTCCCAAACTCAAAAATGGCAAACCCTTCTGAAAATCATTCATCCCCACCCAAGGAAACTACACCCACACCATATATCACACCTTCAACCATACCTATGGCTAAGAAAGGATAAACTAAGATGCTTGCTCGCAAGACTGTGGCTGGGAGCACATTATCTAAGAAATTAGATAAACAATTAAAGGATAGTCAGGTCCAGGAACCTCAGAAATTTGAAGACTCATTTAAGTCTGCTACTGAGAGGGAAAAAACGGTTTCTTCTGAGACTGAACAGGTATCATCTAGCCCTAAAGTTACTCCTGAAACTATTTCTGAGGTTGCTACAAATTTGGAGAACAGGTTTGTGCTGGTAGGATCCATGACAGGTGTTGAAACTACTGAGTTTGGAAGGGTTGGTGGTAAAAATAAAAAAGGAAAAGAAAAAAAGAGTAAGGGTGCTCGGAGTACTATGAGGGGAAAGGGAAAAGGAGTGGTTAGTTCTTCACCCACTCCTGTTAGTCTAACTAAAGAATCAGGTGCAATGGTTGTTTGGGGTGAGGAATATGCTGGAATAGAGGAGAGTGTGAGAAAAATAAGGGGAACTGGGGCTGGTTCAACTTGGGAAAATATAGATGAACATGTTCCATCTGAACAAGAAACTCTCGTAGACCTACTGAAAAGGGTGACTGCAAGTTACAATCCGAAGAAGAAAGGAAGTTCAATAGTTAACACCACTGGCATTGCTAGGACAAACAAGAATAGGAAGACTACCTCTTCTATCCCTATTGAAATTCCTCCCACAAGAGGAAGAGCCATAAATAATCAGAAGAAGCAGAGTGAGGCTGAACTGGAGAAAACCTTAGAAGAAAGTAAAAGAAAAGAAGTTGCTAAGGGAAAGAAGAAGGTGGGTGAGCCTGTTGAAGCTGTTGAAATTGGTAAGATAGACTTGGTCCTTCGTGATGAAGATGAGATAAAAGAAGTGGAGGTTCTGACTCCTAAATCTAAGAAATCCAAGACTTCCATAAAGAAGTCTGTTTCAAAGTCAAAGTCCGCTGAACCACCCAGTTTGGCTAAAAGAACCAGGTCTGTTGTGAAATCAAGAAAAGTGAAAATTGTGGAGGAAGAAGAATAGAGTGGAGAGGAAGAAGAAGATGATTCTGATGCTGAGAAAGACAAGATGGTCAAATTTGTAAAGAGGACTATCTTGAAAGGCAGACTCCTCAGGGACTTGGAGGAGGAAGGAATGGTGATGGTTTTGGAGAAGTTACAATTGCAAGGCTGGAAGGCTGGAAGGACATGGTCCTTCAGATGGATGGCAGGCTGGCCATAAATGAAATTGTGGAGTTTATACCCAATTGTGAGAGAAACGATTGTAGGGTCACTAGTGTGGTAAAGGGGGTGAAAGTAACTTTTGATGAGAAAGATCTCAGAGAGATCTTGGGTGTACCTGCTGAAGGGTACAATGATTATAAGAAACTAAAATGGCTAAGTCTGTAGAATCTCCCTATTGCCCTTGCCATTACTAGGAGATTTAGTGACAATGAAGAGGAACTTGAGCCCAAGGCTATTTACAAAAGTGAGATGAATCCATCCCACAAAATGTTGTTCGAATTTGTAAAAACATGTGTGCTGCCTAGGCAGGAAAGGAGGCACATTGCCACATTCATGGACCTGGTCCTTATGGAATGTTTGGACAGTGGGTGGCAAATCAATTGGCCTGGGTTTATAATCCAGCTTCTTGATAGGGTTCTAAATGGCACCAGGACTCATGCCATACTGTCGCGCCCCATTGTTCTCATGAAAAAGCGGGCTTCGACTTTGTGACAACTCCTTTCTTTAGGATGGGAAATAGAGTTCTAAAGGAGAAGAGTCGCCACCTAATTATTTTTAAGGTGCGTTAGGGCACCTATTATGTAGATAACTTTGTTTGACTAGTCAACGCTACCATAAATCAGGTAAGGGCTCAAGTTACCTCAAAGAGAAGGTGTTAGGCACTCCTCAAGGTCCACAATTGTGGGTATCGGCCGAACTTAAGATTATGTGGATTACGATTAAACTAGGTGATAAAATAAACAAAGGGAATTCAGAAGTCAAAGAACTTTATTACAACATGATTAATACAGATCTTAGTGCGAATATAGGAATATAACTATTTATATCTAAAAACAACATAAAGAGGAGAAGGGTCCTAAGTTTTTTAGCCTAAAGGATCACCCNTAGTACTTGCCATGTTTAGGCAAGTAC